>JAREIS010000185.1:1302500-1405229 GCA_030060385.1 Muscicapa striata striata | reverse complement strand
CCATTCCACTCCATTCCCACTCCATTCCACTCCATTCCATTCCATTCCATTCCATTCCATTCCATTCCATTCCATTCCCATTCCCACTCCATTCCATTCCACTCCATTCCATTCCACTTCCTCCATTCCATTCCACTCCATTCCCATTCCATTCCATTCCCATTCCATTCCATTCCATTCCATTCCACTCCATTCCCATTCCATTCCACTCCATTCCATTCCATTCCCATTCCACTCCCCACTCCCATTCCACTCCATTCCATTCTCACTCCATTCCACTCCCATTCCACTCCCATTCCATCCCATACCCTTCCATTCCATTCCATTCCACTCCCATTCCATTCCATTCCATTCCCATTCCCTCCATTCCACTCCCTCCACTTCCCATACCCTTCCATTCCATTCCACTCCATTCCCAATCCATTCCATTCCCATTCCCATTCCACTCCATTCCATTCCTTCCATTCCATTCCCATTCCATTCCCCCTCCCATTCCCATTCCCATTCCCATTCCCATTCCCACTCCCATTCCCATTCCCACTCCCATTCCCATTCCTGCTCTGCCCCATTCCTGATCCCAGCCCTGCCCCCTGGGGTTTCCAGGCTTCCACTATCCCAAACAAACCCTTCCCAAATAATTCCCTGGAATCCTGGGAATGCCGGCCACTCACGGCCGTGCCTGCGGGATCCAGAGGGAGGAAAAGAGGAAAATCCGCTTCTCCAGATTTTTTTTTCCCTGGAAAAGGGATTTGGGAGGCGCGCGGCTCCCGGGAGTTGTTGCTACAACAGATCCTCCCCTTGGCAACTCCTCCCTGGAGCGGCTCCGATCCCAAAATCCCGCGCGGGGAGTGCCCCAAATCACGTGTCATTCCCAAAAAACCCAGGGGATCCCAAAATCCGCACGGGGGAATTCCAGGGGGCATCCAGGTGATCCCAACATCCACATGGAAAATTTCCAGAGACACCCAGGGGTTCCCAAAATCCACATGGGGGGAATTCCAGGGGATCCCAAAATCAACATGGATAAATTCCAGGTGATCCCAAAATCCACATGGGAAGATTCCAGGTCACCCCAAAATTCACATAGATGAATTCCAGGAGATCCCAAAAATCCACATGGACGAATTCCAGGTGGAACCATGTGACCCCAAAATCCACAGGAAGGAATTCCTGGGGATCCCAAAAATCCACACAAAGGAATTCCCAGGAGATCCCAAAAATCCACACGGAAAAATTCCAGGTGCAGCCATGTGACCCCAAAATCCGCAAGGATAAATTCCAGGAGATCCCAAAAACCCACATGGATAAATTCCAGGTGCTCCCAGGGATCGATCCCAAAATCCGCATGGAGGAATTCCAGGAGATCCCAAAATCCTCACGGAAAAATCCCAGGCGTAGTCAGGTGACCCCAAAATCCACACGAAGGAATTCCTGGGGATCCCAAAATCCGCATGGATAAATTCCAGGAGATCCCAAAAACCCACATGGATAAATTCCAGGCGATCCCAAAAACCCACAGGGACGAATTCCAGGTGCTCCCAGGGATCGATCCCAAAATCCACACGGAGGAATTCCAGGAGATCCCCAAAATCTGCATGGAGGAATTCCTGGGGATCCAAAAATCCACATGGAAAAATTCCAGGTGCACCCAGGGATCCCAAAATCCACACGGAGGAATTCCCAGGAGATCCCAAATCCCACATGAATAAATTCCAGGCGCAGCCATGTGACCCCAAAATCCGCATGAAGGAATTCCCAGGAGATCCCAAAATCCACATGGAGAGATTCCAGGTCATCCCAAAATTCACAGAGATGAATTCCAGGGGATCCCAAAATGGAAAAATTCCAGGGGCACCCAGGGGATCCCAAAATCCGCATGGAGGAATTCCAGGAGATCCCCAAAATCCACACGGAAAAATTCCAGGCGCGGCCAGGTGACCCCAAAATCCGCATGGACGAATTCCAGGCGATCCCAAAAATCCACATGGAAAAATTCCGGGGGCACCCAGGGATCGATCCCAAAATCCACTCGAAGGAATTCCAGGTGACCCCAAAATCCACACGAAGGAATTCCCAGGAGATCCCAAAATCCACATGAATAAATTCCAGGCGCAGTTAGGTGACCCCAAAATCCACATGGAAAAATTCCAGGCGATCCCCAAAACCCACATGGATAAATTCCAGCCCCACCCCAAACCCTCCCCACCCCATCCCGGTTGATTTTTTCCCTTTTTTTTTTTTTTTTTTTTTGGGAATTCTGCGGCTTTTCCCGCTCCCTCCCTCCCCCGAATCCCACCCGGAGCTCTCCGCGCCGCCGCTTCCCGCGGGAGGCCGGGATGAAAAAACCGGGAATCCTTTGAAATTCCGCTTTTCCATATTTCTTTTTCTTTTTTCCCTCCCTGATCTCTGCCGAGCCTCTGAAGCTCCCCCTGCCTCCTTTCATCCTCTCCCGTATTTGCTCATTCCAAAGGTTTTTTTTTATTCCAAATATTTTTTTAACAAATCGCTCCGTGGGGTTTCAATCAATCCCTCTCCAGACTCGATGGCAAATCAACCTCCAAACCCCAAAACGCCCCAAAACCTGCAGGATTCGGGAATATTTTAGGGATGGAGAGGGAAAAACAACGTTTCCCCCACATTTTTCCATTTCATCCCATTTTCCCCAATTTTTCAGCATTTCCAGGATTTTCCCCCCCATTTCTCCCCCTCATTTTCCCCATATTTTCCCCACATTTATTCCCTATTTTTCCTCATATTCCTCCCATTTTCTCCACATTTTTCCACATTTCTCCATTCCCCCCTCACATTTTTCTGGATTTCCTTCAATTTTTCTCTATAATTTTCCCCCACGTTTTTCCACATTTCCCCCACATTTCCCAGGATTTCCCCCACATTTCCCCCCCTTTTCATTTCCCCTCATTTTTCTGGATTTCCCCCCAGTTTTCCTGTATTTCCTCCCATTTCCCCCATTTTCCAGCATTTCCCCCCTATTTTTCCACGATTTCCCCCATATTTTTGAATATTTTCCCCACATTTTTCCACTTTATTTCCCTTTTCCCAAGGTTTTTTCCACATTTCCTCCCCATTTTTCTTCATTTCACCCCCATTTTTCCCGGATTTCCTCCCATTTCCCCCACATTTTTCCACATTTCCTCCTTATTTTTTTCCAGATTTCCCCCCATTTTTCCCAAATTTCCCTCCCATTTCCCCCACATATTTTCCCACATTTCCCCCCCATTATCCCCACATTTCCCCTCCATTTCCCCCCCCTTTTTTTTCCAATTTTCCCACCATTTCCCTCGGATTTCCTCACATTTTCTCCCACTTTTCTTCCCCCTGCATTCCTCCATATTTTTCCAGGATTTCCCCACATTTTTCTGGATTCACCCTCCCATTTTTCCCAGATTTCCTCCCAGATTTTCCTCCCATTTTTACTACAATTCCCCCAATTTTCCCCGGATTTCCTCCCATTTCCCCCACATTTCCTTCCTATTTTTCCTGAATTTCCCACCCATTTTTCCCACATTTCCCCCCATTTTTCCCCTCATTCCCCTCCCACTTTCCCCTCATTTTTTCCCGGATTTTTCCCATGGGAATATCAACTCCACGGGCAAATGAAGACATCCCAAATTCCCAGCGGCCTCACGAGCTTTTGTGATTGGGAAAAAAAAAAAAAAAAAAAAAAAAGGAAAAATTGAATTATTTTCCCTCTCTGATCTCCTTTAATCCGCTTTTTTTCCCTCTCTTTTTTTTTTTTTTTTTTCCCCCCTCAGATATGTAAATCCCAGCTTATCCCATCTTCCCAACAATTAAGGAATTAGGTTCGACACTCATCCATGGATTTATCCGGCTCATCCATGAAATCCAAGTGTGGTTTGTGGGGTGGGAGGGAATTTTGGGATGCTGCCAGGAATCCCTGGAAATGGGGGAGAAGTGAGGGGGGAAATGGGAGAAAAATTGGGGGGAAATCCGGGGAAAATGAGAAAAAAGAAGGGGGGAAATGGGGAGGAAATGGGGGATAAATGAGGGGGGAAATGGGGTTAAAAACTGGGGGAGAAAGGGGAAATCTGGGAAAAAATGGGGAGAAAATGAGAAAAAAATGTGGGGGAAATAGGGGAGAAATTAGTGGGGAAATGGGGGGAAATCCGTGAAAAATGAGGAAAAGTGTGGGGAAAATGAGGGAGAAACGAGGAGGGAAAGTGGGGAAAAATTTGGGGGGAGAATGGAGGAAAATCAGGGAAAAATGGGGGGAAAATGAGAAAAAAATTGGGGGAAATGGGGGAGAAATGAGGGGGGAATTGGGGGCAAAATGGGAGAAAAATCCGGGAAAAATGGGGGGAAATGAGGAAAATTTGTGGAGGAAATGGGATTGAAATGAGAGGAAAATGGGGTGGAAATGAGGGGGGAAATTGGGGGAAAATCCGGGGAAAATGAGGAAAAATGTGGGGAAAATGGGAGAGAAATGAGGGGGGAAATTGGGGGGGGGGAAAGGGGGGGAAATCTGGGAAAAAATGGGGGGAAATGAGGAAGAAAATGGGGTTGAAATAGGGGAAAATTGGGGGAAATGGGGGAAAATGAGGGGGGAAAGGAAATGGGGGCAAAAATGGGGGTGAAAATGTGAAATAAATGTGGAAGGAATGAGGGGAAAATGGGGGAAAATTGGCAGAAAATCCGGGAAAATGGAGAAGAAATAAGGAAAAATATGGGGAAAAAGGAGGAAAAATTGGGGGAAATGTGGGAGAAATGGGGACGGAAATGAGGGAGAATTGTAGGAAGAATGAGGGGAAAATGGGGGGAAATTAAAGGGGAAAATGGGGAGGAAAATCCCCTTTAATGGGGGAGGGGAAATGGGCAGAAAAATGGGGGGGAAATGAGGGGAAAATTGGGGGGAGAAACGTGGGGAAATGGGGTGAAAATGGGGGAAATGAGGAATAAATGGGGAGGAATGAGGGGAACGTGGGGAGGGAAATGGGGAGGAATATAGAGAAAATGGGGGAAGAATATGAGGGGGAAATGGGGGTGAAAATGGGGTGAAAATGTGGAATAAATGGGAGAGGAATGGGGGAAAATGTGGGAAAATGAGGGAGGGGAATGGGGAGAAAATTGGAGGGAATGGGATGGGAAATGTGGGGAAAATGTGGAGAAATTAGGGGGTAAATGGGGGTGAAAATGGGGTGGAAATGTGGTGAAAATATGGAATAAATGGGGGAGGAATGGGGGAAAATGTGGGGAAATGTAGGGGAAATGGTGGAAAATGGCAGAAAAAATGAGGGAAAAGTTTGGCTGAGAAATGAGGGGAAAATATGAGGAAAAATGGGGGGAAATCGGGAAAAAAAAAAGAGGAGAAAACGCAAAAAAAAAAAAAAAAAAAAAAAAAAGGGAAAATATCTGTTTTTCCCCGTCTATCCCTAAAATCCTGGGTGGGGCAAAAAAAAAAAGAAAAAATAAATATTTTTCCTGGCTGTTTCTCCCCGCACCCCTCGGCTTTATCTGATGGAACCCGCGCTGAACTCGCTTATCGCGATTCCAGGCGGGAGTTAATTGGATCGGGGGTTAATTGAGAGCTCGGGAATGAGGCGGGGGCTGCTGATAGCGCGGATTTGTGGGATGTGAGAGCCTCTGGAATTCGCCGGGAATGCTCCCCTTCCCGCCTGCGCGCCCCAGATAAGGCTCGGGCAGCGTTTTCCTCAAAGAAAGTCGGGAAAATGAAAGGGAAGGGGGAAAGAATGAAAGGAAAGGAGAGAAAAAAGGAAGGAAAGGAGAAAAAAGTGAAAGGAAAGGAGGAAAAAGGGAAGGAAAAGGGAAAGGAGAAAAAAGGGAAAGGAAGGAGAAAAAAAGAGGGAAAGGAGAAAAAAGTTAAAGGAAATGAGAAAAAAGAAAGGAAAGGAGAAAAATAAGGAAGGAAAGGAGAAAAAAGGAAGAAAAAAGGAAAGGAGAAAAAAGGGAAGGGAAGGAGAAAAAAGAAGGAAAGGAAAGGAGAAAAAAAGAAAGAAAAGGAAAGGAGGAAAAAGAGGGAAAGGAAAGGGGAAAAATAGAGGGAAAGGAAAGGAGAAAAAAGTTAAAGGAAAGAAGGAAAAAAGGAAGGAAAAGAGAAAAAAGGGAAGAAAAAAGGGAAAGAGGGAAAAGAGGAAAAGGAAAGGAAAGGAGAGAAGAAAAAAAAAGAGAAAAAAAGGACAAAAAAGGGAAGAAAAAAGAGGAAAAAGGAAAAAAAGAGGAAAGAAGAAAAAAGAAAAGGAAGGAAATAATCAAAGAAGGAGAGGAGGAAAAATAAAAGGGAAGAAGAAGGAAAAAAGGAAAGAGGCAAAAAAGGAAAGGAGAAAAAAAGAGGAAAGAATAAAAAAGAAAAGAAGGAAAAATAAAAGGAAGAAAATAAAAGGAAAGGAGGGAACTCGGGATGAGCCACTCCTGGAATTCGGGATGAGCCATTACAGGGAATTTTGGGATGAGCCATTCCTGGGAATTTTGGGATGAGCCATTCCCGGGAATTTTGGGATGAGCCATTCCTGGGAATTTGGGATGAGCCATTCCCGGGAATTTTGGGATGAGCCATTCCCGGGAATTTTGGATGAGCCATTCCCGGGAATTTTGGGATGAGCCATTCCGGGAATTTGGGATGAGCCATTCCTGGGAATTCAGGATGAGCCATTCCTGGGAATTTTGGATGAGCCATTCCTGGGAATTCAGGATGAGCCATTCCTGGAATTGGGATGAGCCATTCCTGGGAATTTTGGGATGAGCCATTCCTGGAATTTGGGATGAGCCATTCCCGGGAATTTTGGGATGAGCCATTCCTGGAATTTTGGGATGAGCCATTCCTGGGAATTTGGGATGAGCCATTCCTGGGAATTTTGGGATGAGCCATTCCTGGGAATTCAGGATGAGCCATTCCCGGAATTTGGGATGAAGCATTCCTGGGAATTTTGGGATGAGCCATTCCTGGGAATTTTGGGATGAGCCATTCCCGGAATTTGGGATGAGCCATTCCTGGAATTTTGGGATGAGCCATTCCCGGAATTTGGGATGAGCCATTCCCGGGAATTTTGGGATGAGCCATTCCCGGGAATTTTGGGATGAGCGTTCCTGGGAATTTCGGGATGAGGCATTCCTGGTATTCAGGATGAGGCATTCCCGGAATTTTGGGATGAGCCATTCCTGGGAATTTTGGGATGAGCCATTCCTGGAATTTGGGATGAGCCATACCCGGAACTCGGGATGAGCCATTCCCGGAATTTGGGATGAGCCATTCCCGGGAATTTGGGATGAGCCATTCCTGAGAATTTGGGATGAACCATTCCTGGAATTGGGATGAGTCATTCCAGGGAATTGGGGATGAGCCATTCCCAGAATTCAGGATGACCATTCCCGGGAATTTTGGGATGAGCCACTCCTGGGAATTTTGGGATGAGCATTCCTGGGAATTCGGGATGAGCCATTCCTGGGAATTTTGGGATGAGCCATTCCTGGGAATTTTGGGATGAGCCATTCCCGGAATTTGGGATGAGCCGTTCCCGGGAATTCCGTTCCCGGTGCTGCCGGCGCTAGGTGGGGCTGGAACACCGCTCGGTCCGTCTCCTCATCCTCTGTATCCCTGTCCCTGAGCTCCTTTCCTTTCCTTTCCTTTCCTTTCCTTTCCTTTCCTTTCCTTTCCTTTCCTTTCCTTTCCTTTCCTTTCCTTTCCTTTCCTTTCCTTTCCTTTCCTTTCCTTTCCTTTCCTTTCCTTTCCTTTCCTTTCCTTTCCTTTCCTTTCCTTTCCTTTCCTTTCCTTTCCTTTCCTTTCCTTTCCTTTCCTTTCCTTTCCTTTCCTTTCCTTTCCTTTCCTTTCCTTTCCTTTCCTTTCCTTTCCTTTCCTTTCCTTTCCTTTCCTTTCCTTTCCTTTCCTTTCCTTTCCTTTCCTTTCCTTTCCTTTCCTTTCCTTTCCTTTCCTTTCCTTTCCTTTCCTTTCCTTTCCTTTCCTTTCTTTCCTTTTCCTTTCCTTTCCTTTCCTTTCCTTTCCTTTCCTTTCCTTTCCTTTCCTTTCCTTTCCTTTCCTTTCCTTTCCTTTCCTTTCCTTTCCTTTCCTTTCCTTTCCTTTCCTTTCCTTTCCTTTCCTTTCCTTTCCTTTCCTTTCCTTTCCTTTCCTTTTTTCTATTTTCACCTTTTTATTTCATCTCTGTTTTTATGACGCATGCAGTGCCCGGAAAAAAAACGCCAGCGAAAAAATAGAAAAGAAATTAAATTAATTAAAAAAAAAAAAAAAAGAAATAAATTAATTTTAAACAATTTTAAAATATCTTTTTTTTTTTTTTTTTGCCAGCCTCAGCAGAGAGCAGAGACAGGTCAGGGAGAAAAGAAAGGCGATGGGAGCCATGAAAAAAAAAAAAAGAAAAAAGGCTCGGAGGAGGAGGAGGAGAAGCAAATGTTTGAAGAGGCTGCAGGAAAAAAAAATCCGCCCCCTCAATCGTTAAGTGCTGCTGTAAATTATTCATCAGGAGAGGCTCGGGTCTGTCCCTGCAGAGGCAGGAAAATGGGCACGGAGAGAAGAGGAAAACTTGGAATGGGGGGAAAAAAGGATTGGGAAAATCCCAAAGCGGGATCTGGGAAAGCGGTAGAGATGTGATTTCCATTTTATTTTTTTATTTTATTTTATTTTATTTTGTTTTATTTTATTTTATTTTATTTTATTTTATTTTATTTTATTTTATTTTATTTTATTTTATTTTATTTTATTTTATTTTATTTTATTTTATTTTATTTTATTTTATTTTATTTTTTTTTATTTTATTTCATTTTTTTATTTCATTCTCTCAATTTTAAATTTCTTTTATTTTATTACCTTTTATTACATGTCATTACATTTTACTACACACTATCGCATTTTATTGTATTTTTTTTAATTTTAAAATTTTACTTTATTTTACATTATTTCCTTTCATTTCATTATTCCATTTTATTTTATTCCATTTCATTACACTTTATCTTATTTTTTCCCCATTTTTAAAAATTCTTATTATGTTATGTTATGGTATATAACATATATATAACATATATAACATGTTATACAATGTTATATATAATATATATATATATATATATATATATATATAAAACATTATATAAACATATATAAAACATTATATATACATTATATAAACATATATATATATATATAAACATATATATATATAACATTATATAAACATATATAACATTATATAAAATATGTTTAATTTAATTTAATTTCATTTCTTTTAATTTAATTTAATTTCATTTTTTTCCCATTAAAAATATTATGTAGTATTGTATTGTATTTCATTTTATTGTATTTTATTGTATTTTTTTGTATTTTATTGTATTTTATTTGTATTGTACTTTTATTGCGTTTTATTGTATTTTATTGTATTTTGTTTTATTGTGTTGTATTGTGTTTTATTGTATTTTATTCCATTTTTTTTTCCATTTTAACGCCATTTCTTTCCCTTTTTTTAATGAAGCCGTGAGCAGCAGGAGCCGCGGGCAGCGCTGGAGGCGGGGTTTGATCAGGAACAGCCACGAGCGGAGAAGTGACAGCGCTGTGATCAGCCGGGAATGTCCCCAGGGTGTCCCCGAGGTGTCCCCGAGGTGTCCCCATTAGGGTGTCACCCCCCCCTCAGGACACAACTCTGCAGCGGCGGAGAGAAAAAATTCCTACTCTGGGGAAAAAAACAGGGAAGGGAAATGTTCACCCGTGGGAAATATTCCTGGGGTTGTGTTGGGACAACTGGGATGGAAAATATCCGAGAAATGGGGAAATATCAATGGGAATTATTCCTGGGATCGTGTTGGGACAATGGGGTTGGAAAATATCCAAGAAATGGGAAAATATCAATGGAAAATATTCCTGGGATTGTGTTGGGACAATTGGGATGGAAAATATCCAAGAAATGGGGAAATATCAATGGGAAATATTCCTGGGATCGTGTTGGGACAATGGGGTTGGAAAATATCCAGGAAATGGGGAAATATCAATGAGAATTATTCCTGGGATTGTGTTGGGACAATGGGGTCGGAAAATATCCAAGAAATGGGGAAATATCAATGGGAAATATTCCTGGGGTCGTGTTGGGACAATGGGGTCAGAAAATATCCGAGAAATGGGAAAATATCAATGGGAATTATTCCTGGGGTTGTGTTGGCACATTTAGGGTGGAAAATATCCAGGAAAAATGAAAATATCCATGGGAAATATTCCCATGATGGTGTTGGGACAATTAGGTTGGAAAATATCCAAGAAAAGGGAAAATATCCACGGAAATATTCCTGGGATCCTGCTGGCACATTTGGGGTGGAAAATATCCAGGAAAAATGAAAATATCCATGGGAAATATTCCCATAATGGTGTTGGGACAATTGAGGTGGAAAACATCCAGGAAAATATTCTTGGGATTGTGTTGGTACAACTGGGCTGGAAAATATCCAGGAAAAGGGAAAATAGCCACAGAAAATATTCCTGGGATCCCATTGGCACATTTGGGCTGATAAAAGGAAATATCTGTGGAAAATATTCCTGGGATTGTGTTGGGACAATTGGGGTGGAAATTATCCAGGAAAAATGAAAATATCCATGGACCCAAGATTGGATCCCAAGGTTGAATCCCAGGGATGGATGTCAGGGACGGATCCAGCTCTGGATCATAAGGTTGGATCCCAGAGATGGATCCAGGGCTGGATCCAGGGATGGATCCCAAGGTTGAATCCCAGGGATGGATACCAAGGGTGGATCCCAGGAATGGATCCAGGAATTGATCCAGGGATGGGGCCCAAGGATGGATGCAGGGGATGGATCCAGGGCCAGATCCCAGGGAGGATCCCAAGGTTGGAGCCCAAGGCTGGATCCCAGGGAGTGATCCAAGGCTGGATCCAGGGATAGATCCAAAGGGAGGATCCAGGGCAGGATCCCAGGGATTGATCCCGGGCATGGATCCCAAGGTTGAATCCCAGGGATGGATCCAGGGCCAGATCTCAAGGATGGAGCCCAAGGGTAGATCCCAAGCATGGATCCCAGAGATGCATCCCAAGGATGGATCCAGAGCTGGATCCAAGGTTGAAACCCAAGGTTGGATCCCAGGGATGGATCCAGGCCTGAATCCTAAGGTTGGATCTCAAGGGTGGATCCCAGAGATGGATCCAGAGCTGGATCCCAAGGGTGGATTCCAGGGGTGGATCCAGGCCTGAATACCAAGGGCGGATCCCAGGAGTGGATCCAGGGGTGGATCCCAGGGCTGGATCCCAGAGACAGATCCAGAGATGGATCCCAAGGGTGGATCCCAAGGGTGGATCCCAAGGGTGGATCCCAAGGGTGGATCCCAGGGGTGGATCCCAGGGGTGGATCCCAGGGGTGGATCCCAAGGGCGGATCCCAGGGGTGGATCCCAGGCATGGATCCCAAGGGCGGATCCCAGGTGGATCCCAGGCATGGATCCTGGGTGGATCCCAAGGTGATCCCAGGGGTGGATCCCAGGCGGATCCCAAGGGTGGATCCCAAGGGTGGATCCCAGGGTGGATCCCAGGGCGGATCCCGGGGGTGGATCCCAGGGGTGGATCCCAGGGTGGATCCCAGGGGTGGATCCCGGGGTGGATCCCAGGGTGGATCCCAGGGTGATCCCAGGGGTGGATCCCAGGGGCGGATCCCAGGGTGGATCCCAGGGGCGGATCCCAGGGGTGGATCCCAAGGTGGATCCCAGCCCCGGAAGGTTTTGGGGCTGCTCCAGGCCCTTGGAACCCTTGGGTCCATCCCATTCCAGCACTCCTGCCATTAACCCCTGCCTGCCCTCTAATAGTTTTCTCTCTTTCATTTCTTTTCTTTAATTTCTTTAATTTCTTTCACCTCTTTCACTTATTTTTGATAGATTTTATTCCTTTTATGTCTTTTATTTACAATATTTCTTTGATTTGCCTCATTTCTTTCTTTTCTTTTATTTAATATATTTCTCTTATTTACTTTATTTCTTTCACTTCTTTCATTTCTTTAATTTCTTTCATTTCTTTAATTTCCTTTATTTCTTTAATGTATTTTATTTACTATATTTATTTTATTTGCTTGATTTCTTTAATGCATTTTATTTTCTATATTTCTTTTATTTGCTTGATTTCTTTCTTTAATTTCTTTCATTTCCTTCATTTCTGTTCTTTCTGTTCTTTCTTTTATTTCTTCCACTTTTTTTTTTTTTTTTAATTTCTTCCTTCTATTTCTTTCATTTCTTTTCACATTATAAAATACTATTTTATTGTATGTTATTTCCTTTTTTTTCCCCTCTCCCAGCCGCAGGTGGAAGGCGGGGCTGAGAAGCTCGGGGCTGTTCCAGTAACCCAAATTTGCTTTTAACGAGCTGTTATTTTTGGAGCCAGACGATTTTAAAGATTTCAAATCCACCCCCGGGCTCCATTTATCCGCACAAAGGGCTGGAGTGGAGGAGGAGGAGGGGAAAAAGCCTCCTGTTGGTTTTTATTTTTAGTTTTATTGTTATTTTTGTCAATTTTTATTTTTATTGTTTTTATTTTATTTTTGTTTTTGTTTTAATTTGTAATTTATTTCTAAAATTTTAATTAATTTATTTTTGCTTTCACTTTTTAATTTTTATTTTTAATGTTATTTTTATTTCTATTTTCATTTCTATTTCTATTTTCATTTCTATTTCTATTTCTATTTCTATTTCTATTTCTATTTCTATTTCTATTTCTATTTCTATTTCTATTTTCATTTCTATTTCTATTTCTATTTCTATTTCTATTTCTATTTCTATTTCTATTTCTATTTCTATTTCTATTTCTATTTCTATTTCTATTTCTATTTCTATTTCTATTTCTATTTCTATTTCTATTTCTATTTCTATTTCTATTTCTATTTCTATTTCTATTTCTATTTCTATTTCTATTTCTATTTCTATTTCTATTTTTTTTTTAAATTCTATTTTTATTTCTATTTCTATTTTTCTTCATGAAATAAAGATCTTGATGTACCCTTCCCCCCAAAATCCAGATCCCCAAAACCGTAGTGATGGCGAGGAGCTAAGGGGGTGGGCACCAGGAAGTTTTTGGGGTCCAGAGTGAGGAACCCCAAAAATCCTGGACCCCAAAATATTGCTGCTATGATGGGGAGGAGCTGAGGGTCAGCACCAGGAAGCTTTTGGGGTCCAGGGTGAGGAACCCCAAAATCCAGGTCCCCAAAATGCCACTGGGAATGATGGGGAGGAGCTGTGGGTTTGTGGATTTTGGGGTTTGGGGATTTTGGGGTTCAGAGTGAGGATGGGGTTGAGGCTGATGTGTCCTTCTCCCCCAAATCCAGGTCCCCAAAATGCTGCTGCAGTGATGGGGAGGAACTGTGGGTTTGGAGTTTTTGGGTTTGGGGGTTTTGGGGTTCAGGATGAGGAACCCCAAAATTCAGGACCCCAAAACGCTGCTGGGAGTGATGTGGAGGAGCTGTGGGTTTGGGGGTTTTTGGGGTTCAGAGTGAGGATGGGGCTGAGGTTGATGTGCCCTTCCCCCAAAATCCAGGACCCCAAAACACCACTGGGAATGACGGGGAGGAGCTGTGGGTTTGGGGGCACCAGGAAAGTTTTGGGGGTCCAGGGTGAGGGATCCCAAAATCCAGGTCCCCAAAGTGCTGCTGCAGTGATGGGGAGGAGCTGTGGGTTTGTGGATTTTGGGGTTTGGGGGTTTTGGGGTTCAGAGTGAGGATGGGACTGAGTTGATGTGCCCTTCCCCCCAAAATCCAGGTCCCCAAAACGCCACTGCAGTGATGGGGAGGAACTGTGGGTTTGGAGTTTTTGGGTTTGGGGGTTTTGGGGTCCAGGATGAGGGACCTCAAAATTCAGGACCCCAAAACGCTGCTGGGAGTGATGTGGAGGAGCTGTGGGTTTGTGGATTTTGGGGTTTGGGGGTTTTGGGGTTCAGAGTGAGGATGGGGCTGAGGCTGATGTGTCCTTCTCCCCAAAATGCCACTGGGAGTGATGGGGAGGAGCTGCGGGTTTGTGGATTTTGGGGTTTGGGGCTTTTGGGGTTTGTGGATTTTGGGGTTTGGGGGTTTTGGGGTTCAGAGTGAGGATGGGGCTGAGTTGATGTGCCCTTCCCCCCAAAAACCAGCACCCCAAAACGCCACTGCAGTGATGGGGAGGAGCTGTAGGTTTGGGGCTTTTGGGGTTCAAGGGTTTTGGGGTTTGAAGGTTTTGGGCTTGGGGGATTTGGGGGTTTTGGGGGCCCGAGGTGAGGATGGGGCTGAGCCTGATGTGCCCTTCCCCCCAAAATCCAGGACCCCAAAACACCACTGGGAATGACGGGGAGGAGCCGTGGGTTTGGGGGCACCAGGAAAGTTTTGGGGGTCCAGGGTGAGGAACCCCAAAATCCAGGTCCCCAAAATGCCACTGGGAGTGATGGGGAGGAGCTGTGGTTTTTTGGATTTTGGGGTTTGGGGATTTTGGGGTTCAGAGTGAGGATGGGGCTGAGTTGATGTGCCCTTCCCCCCAAAATCCAGGTCCCCAAAATGCCGCTGCAGTGATGGGGAGGAGCTGTGGGTTTGTGGATTTTGGGGTTTGGGGGTTTTGGGGTCCAGGATGAGGGACCCCAAAATTCAGGACCCCAAAACGCTGCTGGGAGTGATGTGGAGGAGCCGTGGGTTTGGGGGTTTTTGGGGTTCAGGGTGAGGATGGGGCTGAGGCTGATGTGCCCTTCCCCCCAAAATCCAGGACCCCAAAACACCACTGGGAGTGATGGGGAGGAACTGTGGGTTTGTGGATTTTGGGGTTTGGGGCTTTTGGGGTTCAGAGTGAGGATGGGGCTGAGTTGATGTGCCCTTCCCCCCAAAATTCAGGACCCCAAAACGCTGCTGGGAGTGATGTGGAGGAGCTGTGGGTTTGGGGGTTTTGGGGTTCAGGGTGAGGATGGGGCTGAGCTTGATGTGCCCTTCCCCCCAAAAACCAGCACCCCAAAACGCCACTGCAGTGATGTGGAGGAGCTGTGGGTTTGGGGCTTTTGGGGTTCAGGGTTTTGGGGCTTGAAGGTTTTGGGCTTGGGGGATTTGGGGGTTTTGGGGGCCCGAGGTGAGGATGGGGCTGAGCCTGATGTGCCCTTCCCCCCAAAATCCAGGACCCCAAAACACCACTGGGAATGACGGGGAGGAGCCGTGGGTTTGGGGGCACCAGGAAAGTTTTGGGGGTCCAGGGTGAGGGATCCCAAAACCCAGGTCCCCAAAACATCGCTACAGTGGCAAGAAGGAGTTGGGAGTCCGTACTAGGAAGGTTTTGGGGGTCCAGGGTGAGGAACCCCAAAACCCAGGTCCCCAAAATGCTGCTGCAGTGATGGGGAGGAGTTGTGGGTTTTTGGATTTTGGGGTTTGGGGCTTTTGGGGTTCAGAGTGAGGATGGGGCTGAGGCTGATGTGCCCTTCCCCCCAAAATCCAGGTCCCCAAAATGCCACTGCAGTGATGGGGACTAGCTGTGGGTTTATGGATTTAGGGGTTTGTGGATTTTGGGGTTTGGGGATTTTGGGGTTCAGAGTGAGGATGGGGCTGAGTTGATGTGCCCTTCCCCCCAAAATCCAGGTCCCCAAAACGCCACTGCAGTGATGGGGAGGAACTGTGGGTTTGGAGTTTTTGGGTTTGGGGGTTTTGGGGTCCAGGATGAGGGACCCCAAAATTCAGGACCCCAAAACGCTGCTGGGAGTGATGTGGAGGAGCTGTGGGTTTGGGGGTTTTTGGGGTTCAGAGTGAGGATGGGGCTGAGCTTGATGTGCCCTTCCCCCAAAATCCAGGTCCCCAAAATGCCACTGGGAGTGATGGGGAGGAGCTGCGGGTTTGTGGATTTTGGGGTTTGAGGCTTTTGGGGTTTGTGGATTTTGGGGTTTGGGGCTTTTGGGGTTCAGGGTGAGGATGGGGCTGAGTTGATGTGCCCTTCCCCCCAAAAACCAGCACCCCAAAACGCCACTGCAGTGATGGGGAAGAGCTGTGGGTTTGGGGCTTTTGGGGTTCAGGGGTTTTGGGGTTTGAAGGTTTTGAGGTTGGAGGATTTGGGGATTTTTGGGGGCCCGAGGTGAGGATGGGGCTGAGCCTGATGTGCCCTTCCCCCAAAATCCAGGACCCCAAAACACCACTGGGAATGACGGGGAGGAGCCGTGGGTTTGGGGGCACCAGGAAAGTTTTGGGGGTCCAGGGTGAGGGATCCCAAAACCCAGGTCCCCAAAACATCGCTACAGTGGCAAGAAGGAGTTGGGAGTCCATACTAGGAAGGTTTTGGGGGTCCAGGGTGAGGAACCCCAAAATCCAGGTCCCTAAAGTGCTGCTGCAGTGATGGGGAGGAGTTGTGGGTTTTTGGATTTTGGGGTTTGGGGCTTTTGGGGCTCAGAGTGAGGATGGGGCTGAGCTTGATGTGCCCTTCCCCCCAAAATCCAGGTCCCCAAAATGCCACTGGGAGTGATGGGGAGGAGCTGTGGGTTTGTGGATTTTGGGGTTCAGGGGTTTTGGGGTTTGAAGGTTTTGAGGTTGGAGGATTTGGGGATTTTTGGGGGCCCGAGGTGAGGATGGGGCTGAGCCTGATGCGCCCTTCTCCCCAAAAACCAGCACCCCAAAACACCACTGGGAATGACGGGGAGGAGCTGTGGGTTTGGAGCTTTTGGGGTTGGGGGTTTTTGGGGTTCAGGGTGAGGATGGGGCTCCCCAACCCCAGGACAGTTGCCCTCCAGGCCCTCCAGGTTGCCCCAAGCCCGGGTCTCTCCCCAGGCGCTGCCAGAGCTGAGCCAGACGCCGCTAACTCGATTTCCTGGCCCCTCATTTCCCTCTCCGGCCCGGCTTTGCTGGACTCGCCCTAATCTGGTTAGGCCGGGGTTAGATGGGATCCTAATGGGATAAAGCAGGGATGGAGCTCTCCTGGCTGCAGGGCTGGGGGGTTTGGCCCCTGCTGGCCCATCCTGGCCACCCCAGCACCGGGATCCATGGAGCGCTGTCCTGGGAAATCCTGTTCCTGGCAGCCAACGGGGCCTGGAGGGGCTTTGAGCTGTGCTTAGGCCTGGCTTAGCCTCCTTAGGGAGGGAATGGTCGGGAATGGCTCCAGGAATGGCTCTGGGAATGGTTGGGAATGGCCAGGAATGGTTGGAATTGTTTGGGAATGGCTCCAGGAATGACTCTGGGAATGGTTGGGAATGGCCAGGAATGGTTGGAATTGTTTGGGAATGGCTCCAGGAATGGCTCTGGGAATGGTTGGGAATGGCCAGGAATGGTTGGAAGTGTTTGGGAATGGCTCCAGGAATGGCTCTGGGAATGGTTGGGAATGACTCTGGGAATGGTTGGGAATGGCTCTGGGAGTGATTGGAAGTGGCTGGGAATAGTTGGAAGTGGTTGGGAATGGCTCCAGGAACGGTTGGGAATGGCTCCAGGAATGGCTCTGGGAATGGCTCCAGGAATGGCCAGGAATGGTTGGAATTGTTTGGGAATGCCTCCAGGAATGGCTCTGGGAATGGTTGGGAATGGCCAGGAATGGTTGGAAGTGTTTGGGAATGGCTCCAGGAATGGCTCTGGGAATGGTTGGGAATGGCCAGGAATGGTTGGAATTGTTTGGGAATGGCTCCAGGAATGGCTCTGGGAATGGTTGGGAATGGCCAGGAATGGTTGGAATTGTTTGGGAATGGCTCCAGGAATGGCTCTGGGAATGGTTGGGAATGGCTCTGGGAGTGATTGGAAGTGGTTGGGAATAGTTGGAAGTGGTTGGGAATGGCTCCGGGAATGGCTCTGGGAACGGTTGGGAATGACTCCAGGAAAGACCAGGAAATGCTCCAGGAATGGCTCCAGAAATGGCTCCAGGAATGGTCAGGAATGGCTCCAGAAATGGCTCCAGAAATGGCTCCAGGAATGGCCCTGGGAATGGTTGGGAAATGTCAGGAATGGCTTCGGGAGTGGTAGGGAGCCACTCCAGGAAGCGCTTTGGGAATGGCAGGGAATGGCCAGGAATGGTTGGAAGTGGTTGGGAATGGCTTTGGGAATGGATCTGGGAATGGCTCTGGGAATAGTTGGGAATGGCCAGGAATGGTTCCAGGAATGGCTCCAGGAATGGTTGGGAATGGCTCCAGGAAGGACCGGGAAACGCTCCAGGAATGGCTTCAGAAATTGCTCCAGGAATTGCCCCAGGAATGGTTGGGAATAGCCAGGAATGGCTCCAGGAATGGCCCCAAGAATGGTTGGGAATGGTCAGGAATGGCTCTGGGAATGGCTGGGAATGGTTGAGAATGGCTGGGAATGGTTGGGAATGGCTCTGGGAATGGTTGGGAATGGTTTGGAATGGCTGGGAATGGCTGGGAATGGTTGGGAATGGCTCTGGGAATGGTCGGGAATGGTCAGGAATAGCTCTGGGAATGGCTCCAGGAATGGGACCGGGAATGGTTGGGAATGGTTGGGAATGGTTGGGAATGGTCAGGAATGGCTCCAGGAATGGTCGGGAATGGCTCCAGGAATTACTGGGAGCCACCCTAGAAATGGCTTCCGGAGCCATTCTGGGAATGACCGGGAACGGCTGGGAATGACCGGGAACGGCAGGGAATGACTGGGAAAGACTGGGAACGGCTCTGGGAATGGCTGTGAATGACCGGGCATGGCTGGGAATGGCCGGGAATGGCTCTATCAATGGCCGGGAGTGGCCGGGAATGGCCGGGAATGGCTCTATCAGTGGCAGGGAATGGCTGGGAATGGCTGGGAATGGCTCTATCAATGGCCGGGAATGGCTCTATCAATGGCAGGGAATGGCTCTATCAATGGCAGGGAATGGCCGGGAATGGCCGGGAATGGCCGGGAATGGCTCTGTCAATGGCCGGGAATGGCCGGGAATGGCTCTATCAGTGGCCGGGAATGGCCGGGAATGGCTGGGAATGGCTCTATCAGTGGCCGGGAATGGCCGGGAATGGCCGGGAATGGCTCTATCAGTGGCCGGGAATGGCCGGGAATGGCCGGGAATGGCTCTATCAGTGGCCGGGAATGGCTCTATCAGCGGCAGGGAATGGCCGGGAATGGCTCTATCAATGGCCGGGAATGGCTCTATCAGTGGCAGGAATGGCCGGGAATGGCTCTATCAGCGGCAGGGAATGGCTCCGGGAGCCCCTCATTAACCCCATCAGGGCCGGGCCGCTCCGCGCTCGGTGCCGCCGCCGCTCCCGCGGGGCCGGGCCGCGATCCCCGCCCGGGGCTCAGCTGCGGCTCCGCGGGCTCTTAATTCAATTAACGCTGCCCTGAGCGCTCCCGCGGGGGCCGCTCCGCACCGCTCCCTAACAAAGACATTCCCGGCTCCAGCCGCGCCTGGAATGCTGCCACGGCGGCAGGGCGGTGATTGGCAGCTGTCAATCACAGCGGGGAAATGGTGTTTGGGGGGTGGGTGGGATTCCCGGGAAAATGGATCCTGGAGCGGCCAAGGATGGGAATCTGGGATGGTGGGAGGTGTGGGTCGGGCTGGGATTTGAGGTCACTCCCGACCCTACCCAGTCTGGGATTTCCCAAACCAAACCTTCCTGGGGATAAAAAACCCAATCCCAGGACCCTCCAAACCAAAACTTTCCCCCCTGTGATTTGGGGACAAAACCCCAAATCTGGGATTCCCAAATCAAACCTTTCCCTCCTGTGATTTGGGAACAAAAGCCCAATTCTGGGATTCCCAAATCAAACCTTTATTGGGGATAAACCCCAATTTTGGGGATTCCCAGATCAAATCTTTATTGGGGATAAAACCCCAATTTTGGGATTCCCAAATCAAACCTTTATTGGGGATAAAACCCCAATTTTGGGATTCCCCAAATCAAACCTTTCTTGGGGATAAAACCCCAAATATCTGGGATTCTAAAATCAAACCTTTCCCCTCCTGTGATTTGGGAATTAAAACCCCAATTCTGGGACCCTCAAAACCAAATATTTCTTGGGGATAAAACCCCAATTCTGGGATTTCCAAACCAAACCTTTATTGGGGATAAAACCCCAATTCTGGGATCCCCAAACCAAACCTTTCTTGGGGACAAAACCCCAAATCTGGGATTCCCAAACCAAATATTTCCTGCCCTTGATTTGGGAATTAAAACCCCAATTCTGGGACTCCCCAGAGCAAATATTTCTTTGTGACAAAACTTCAATTCTGGGATTCTCAAAACCAAATATTTCTTGGGGATAAAACCCCAATTCTGGGATTCCCAAACCAAACCTTTCCTGCCCTTGATTTGGGGGCAAAATCCCCAATTCTGGGATCCCCAAACCAAACCTGTCTTGGGGACAAAACCCCGAATCTGGGATTCCCAAATCAAACCTTTCCCCCCGGTGATTTGGGGATAAAATCCCAATTCTGGGACTTCCCAAACCAAATTTTTTTTTGTGACAAAACTTCAATTCTGGGACTCTTAAAACCAAACCTTTCTTGGGGATAAAGCTCCAATTCTGGGATTCCCCAAACCAAACCTTTGTTGGAGATAAAATCCTCAATTCTGGGATTCTCCAAACCAAACTTTTCCCTGGCGCCTCCCTATGATTTGGGGATAAAAATCCCGATTTTGGGATTCCCCAACCCAAACCTTTCTTGGGGACAAAACCCCAATTCTGGGATTCCCAAATCTAATCTTTCCCACTCGTGATTTGGTGACAAAATCCCCAACTCTGGGATTCCCCAAACCAAACCTTTCCCTGGCACCTCCCGGTGATTTGGGGATAAAAATCCCGATTTTGGTGCTCAAACCAGGCTGAAAGAAGGGGAATCACGATCCCGCTCCCACCCCAAAATCAATCCCGTTTTTTTTTTTTTGGCCGGCCCGAGGGGATTTTGCAGGCTCGGTGACAGCTCCAGCCTGGCGCGGTGACAATCAGCGACAATCGGCGCCAGCCCGGCTCCGCTCGGGGTTTTTATCACAGCAATCCCATAAATTAAAGCTGTTTAAGCGCCATCAGCAGCTTTCCCCTGATTTTCCAGCTTTTCCAGGGTCTGGATGTCCCCAAATCCCCACGTGGGTGACACTGCACCCCAAAGGCGGCAGGTGACGAATTAAAACTGCTGAGCAAGGTCGGGCTGGGTTAAAACCGAGCCTAAAATGCGGCCGGTGATTAAATTCGGGATGGAAACAAATCCCTCGGGGTTTGTGTTTTCCAGGCTCGGCATTCCCGGGATTCATCCCCTGGGGTTCATCACTGCTCAAACACCGCGTTTTTGGGGCGAAACGCCTTTTTTTTGGGGTGAAAAAAAGGAAGATAAAGGGAAAAGAGGAGCCGGGAGAGGGAGGAGGAATTTTGCTGTGAGTTTCCTCTGGGAAAAAAAAAAAAAAAAAAAAAAAAAAAAAGGAAAAAAACCTGGGAAAGGTGGAGTTTTCCTGACGTTAATTCGCTCCAACAGCAGCGTTTTGCTGAAGTCTTTGATTTCTTTGTCTCCCAGAGATGATCAAAGGCTTTTGTTCTCCAGAGGGGAGGGTGAAGGAAAAGAGGGAAAAAATGATGGAAAAGGGAAAATTTTGGGGTCTTGACACCTTTTCCTAAGGGTAACATTCCTGGGATTTGCTCATCCCAGTGTGGATTTTCACAAACTCCGCAGGGATCGTGGGGTTCTCCAGATCCTGGGATGGACAGGGATTGTGGGATTCCTCAAATCCAGGGATTTTGGGGATCATGGGATTCCTCAAATCCAGGCTTTTGGGGATTGTGGGATTCCTCAAATCCAGGGATTTTTGGGGATTGTGGGATTTGTCAAATCCAGGGATTTTGAGGATCATGGGATTCCTCAAATCCAGGATTTTGGGGATTGTAGGATTTGTCAAATCCAGGATTTTGGGGATCATGGGATTCCTCAAATCCAGGATTTTGGGGATTGTGGGATTCCTCAAATCCAGGGATTTTTGGGGGTCATGGGATTTCTCAAATCCAGGGATTTTGGGGATCATGGGATTCCTCAAATCCAGGCTTTTTGGGGATTGTGAGATTCCTCAAATCCAAGGATTTTTGGGGATTGTGGGATTCATCAAATCCAGGGATTTTTGGGGATTGTGGGATTCCTCAAATCCAGAGATTCCCCAGATTCAGGGATGGACAGGGAATGTGGGATCACCACATCCAGGGAAAATCGTGACTTTCCTTGGAAAATTATAACATTACTTGAAAAACCCTGACCTTCCTTGGAAAATTGTGATATTCCTTGGAAAATTGTGACTTTCCTCGGAAAATCATTATATTCCCTGCAAAATTGTGGCCTTCCTTGGAAAATCGTGATATTCCTTGGAAAATCGGGATTTTTCCTTGGAAAATTGTCCTGGAAAATCCTTTCATTGGGAAATCGTGACTCTCCTTGGAAAATGGTGACTTTCCTTGGAAAACTGTGATTTTCCTTGGGAAAATCAGGATTTTTCCTTGGAAAATGGTGACTTCCTTTGGAAAATTGACATTACTTGGAAAACCCTGACCTTCCTAGGAAAATTGTTATATTCTTCAGAAAATAGTGATTTTCCATGGAAAAATCAGGATTTTTTTCCTTGGAAAATGGTGATATTCCTCGCAGAATCGTGTCCTCCCTTGGAAAATCAGGATTTTTCCTTGGAAAATTGTCCTGGAAAATCCTTTCATTGGGACATTGTGACTCACCTTGGAAAATGGTGCCTTTCCTTGGAAAACTGTGATTTTCCTTGGAAAATCAGGATTTTTCCTTGGAAAATGGTGATATCCCTTGGAAACCAGGATTTTTCCTTGGAAAACCATGACTTTCCCTGGAAAACCCCGAGCTGCAGGCAGGGCCGTGCCCCTGATCAGCAGGAATTCTCTGCCTCATTTCCACCGCTCCGGATAAATCATCGGGATCTGCTTCCCTGGTTTTCGTCTCCGCTCCCAGCTCTCCCATCCGTGACGGGGAAGTCGGAACGGGGAATGGGAGAGGATGAGGAAGAGAGGGAAAAACAACAAAATTCCCCCCCCCCCCAAAAAAAACAACAAAAAAAAGAGCCTCTGGCAGCTCTGAGATCCAAACAATAATCAGGGAAATGAATTCCAAAGGCGTTTTCCCGCATGACCGCCGGCGATAATTTAGCGCCAGCTGGAAGCGCCGGGATTAATCCCGCGGTCCTGAATAATTCATCAGGCGAATCCCCCTTTTCCCTCCTCATTCCAGAGCCGCCCGTTCCCAAATTCTGCCGGCGGAGGGGATTTGGGGATGTGGAAATGAGATCGATCGGGCCGGCGGCACATCCCGGCCTTGTGATTCCCTGGAAAAGCGGCTCCCTGGGACAGATGGGGACAGATGGATGTTTGTCACCGGGGTTAAGCAGCCTGGCCTTTCCCCACCTCCCGCTCCCCAATCCCCCTCCGGCTTCCCGGCGCGGTTTCCTGGGAATACCGGCACGTGCTGAAATTCCCGGAAAAGCCGTGGATTTGTGGTGCGGGATAAAGCCGGGATCCAGCCCCGCTGGGAGGGCTGGGGAGGGGGTGGCAGCTCCAAAGGAACTGTCCTTGTCCTTGTCCTTGTCCCTGTCTCTGTCACTGCCAGATGTGGGTTTGGGATTCCCTGGGGCCGCAGGTGGAGCCCCACACTCCTGGTTTGGATGTCAGGGCGTGAGGAGGCAGAGGGAGGGCGGGATGGGGTTTCCATGGATTTCTCGTCGGATGTGGAATTGTCCCGTGTCATACAGAGGGGCAGGGCTGGGACCGGAGCAGAGATCCCAGATTTCTGTGGGATTGTTCGGGAATTCTGTGCCTGGCTGTTAATCCAGGCCTGGAGGTGGGGTTTGCATCCCAGAAACCCTGATCCATCCATGGATCCACCACCCAAACATGGATTCATCCATCCATCCATAGATTCATCCATCCATCCATCCATCCATCCATCCATCCATCCATCCATCCATCCATCCATCCATCATCCATCCATCCATCATCCATCATCATCCCATCCATCATCCATCCATCATCCATCCATCCATCCATCCATCCATCCATCCATCCATCATCATCCATCCATCCATCCATCCATCCATCATCCATCATCATCCATCCATCATCATCCATCATCCATCCATCCATCCATCCATCCATCATCATCCATCCATCCATCCATCATCCATCCATCATCCATCATCCATCATCCATCCATCCATCCATCATCCATCCATCCATCCATCCATCCATCCATCCATCCATCCATCATCATCATCCATCCATCCATCCATCATCCATCATCCATCCATCCATCCATCCATCCATCCATCCATCCATCCATCCATCCATCCATCATCATCCATCCATCATCCATCATCCATCATCCATCCATCATCCATCCATCCATCCATCCATCCATCCATCCATCATCCATCCATCATCCATCCATCATCATCATCCATCCATCCATCCATCCATCCATCCATCATCCATCATCCATCCATCCATCCATCCATCCATCCATCCATCCATCCATCATCCATCCATCCATCATCATCCATCATCATCCATCATCCATCCATCCATCCATCATCCATCCATCCATCATCATCCATCCATCATCCATCCATCCATCCATCCATCATCATCATCCATCCATCCATCATCCATCCATCATCCATCCATCCATCCATCCATCCATCCATCCATCCATCATCCATCATCATCCATCCATCCATCATCCATCATCATCCATCATCATCCATCCATCCATCCATCCATCCATCCATCCATCATCCATCCATCCATCCATCATCCATCCATCATCATCATCCATCATCCATCCATCCATCCATCCATCCATCATCCATCCATCATCCATCCATCATCCATCCATCCATCCATCCATCCATCCATCCATCCATCCATCATCCATCCATCATCATCATCCATCCATCCATCCATCCATCATCCATCCATCCATCCATCCATCCATCCATCCATCCATCCATCATCCATCCATCCATCATCCATCCATCCATCATCCATCCATCATCCATCCCTCCATTTCTCAGGAGGAAACTGGCAATTTGGGATTCATGGGGTAATTTAGGATCTGTGGGGGACACAGATTTTGGAAAGACACTTGGTTTCCATCTGTCCCCCTCAAACCCCTTCCCAAACTGGAATTCCAGGTCATACAGAACAGTGGGAAGTGTGTCCATCCCAAGATCCGCAATCCATCATCGGGAACGACATCAGCCCGTACCCAGCAGCGGCCTTGCCTCAGGAGAGCTTCCCAAAGGTCAGCTCTGCCAGCTCCATCCCAACACCGGGAATTTATCGACAGCAGCTCCATCCCAACACCAGGAATTTATCGACAGCAGCTCCATCCCAACACTGCTCCTCCAGGAACAACATCCCAGCCCGATTTTCCGCAGCAGCTTCCCGGGGAGGCTGGAAAAGCAGCGCCATCTCCCTCTGCTCCCGGGTTTGGGACGGGATCATGGAGCAGGGAGAGCTGTGCCTTGGGAATGAGGGGTTGGGATGTTCCAGAGCTGGGAAAACCCCCCAGGATGGGCAGGGCTGGCTCAGCAGTGAGGATTTGTCAGCGCTTCCTGAGGGATTTTTGGCAGGGGTGCAGCCAAGTTTGGGAATCCTTGGGAAATCCGATTTGGGGGGGAAAGAATCCTCGAATCCACCAAATTCTGCCTCCGGTTGCTTTTCCCGCTGGAGGTCCTGGAGATGGCCTCGCTCCAGCCAAATCTGGGGAGGGACAAACCAAACTTGGGGTTTTGTCACCGGCACGGCGGCGACATTCCCAGTTTTCCCCTGGATTTGGGATGAGGGGCGGGGCCGGGGGGGACAGATGGCGGCTCCATGGGCGATGTCACCACCGGTGCTCTGATGCGCGAGGACGTTTTGGCACCGCCACCCGCGGCCACCTGGAGCGGCGCGACAAAGGGACCGGGAGGAGGAGGAGGAGGGGAAGGAGGGGAAGGAGCCGCCTTCATCCCCCGGGATCCTTGGCGCGGGCAGGGCCAATCCCAAGGGATGAGCGAGTTCTGCTGGAGAACCCTCAAAGAAAAGACCCCAAAAATTAATTTATCCCAGAAAATTCCCGGAGCTTGGTGCTGGCAGGGCGGCTGGGATGAGGCTTTCCGCCTCCACCTGGATTCAGGTTATGTCCAAATCCATCTTTTTTTTTTTTGTGGAAAAGTGTTTTTTTTGGCACCACGGGAACGCCCGAGGAGGGCAGAGCACCCAGCGCTCCCGCGGAATCTCCGGCTCCTGGCCAGGAATTCCAGCTCTCCGTGATCCCAGGGAAGGGTTAAACCCCCGCGATCCCAAAAAAAACCAAACACGGAACCGGTGAAGCCAAGAGCGGATCTGATGGGAAGCGACAGGCGAGAGGACACGCGGGATCCTGGAATCCCATTATCCCGAGCCCAGGGAAAGCCATTAACCTCTGGAAGTGGAGCGGCCTCGCTCCCCCTCCTCCTGCTCCTGCTCCTCCTCCTCTTCCCAGCCTTTCCCAACATTCCTCCCCCCTCCGGGAACAAAGCACGGCCTACAGGTGGGGAAACTGAGGCAGGGGATGTGGGGGGAGGATCCTCAGGAGGAGGAAAAGCAGGAGCAGCAGCAGGAGGAGGAGGAGGAGGAGGAGGAGGAGGAGGGTGGCCAGGCCAGATGGCCGGGATTAATCATTGCTGGCGCTCCCGGCAGTGCCAGGGATGGGGGATCCGTGAATCCCACAAGTTCCCGGCGGCTGTGTTTGTATTCATCCCTCCAAATCCCACAGAAACGCGTCTGGGGGGGAGTTTAGGGCAGGGAAATATCCCCGGGGTTGGGAAGCGGGCAGGGATTTCCTTCCTGAAATCTCAGTGTGGGTAAAACACCCCAAATCCATGCTGGGGTGGGGGGAGCCAGAGAGGGATTTCCTTCCCAAAATCTCTGTATGGGTAAAACATCCCAAACCCTGCTGGAACAAGGATTGGGAAGCAGACAGGGATTTCCTTCCCGAAATTCTCCATGGATAAAACATCCCAAATCCATGCTGGGGTGGGGGAGAAACCTGACAGGGATTTCCTTCCCAAAATCTCTGTATGGGTAAAACATCCCAAATCCATGCTGGAGCAGGGATTGGGAAGCAGACAGGGATTTCATTCCCAAAATCTCAAATCCCAAATCCAAACCGGGGGGGTTACTCCTGGATAAACCCAGAATTCTTGGAAAACCGCCCTGATTTTTTTTTTTTTTTTTTTTTTTTTTGGTGACAATCCAGCTCCTCACTGCCCACCTGGACTTCTGCCGGCCTCCTTTCCATGATATTTTATTGATGGCCTCCCGGGGACGTGTTGATCCAGGGAATTCTGCTCCATCAAAATTCAGCGCACGGAGCAACCAGTGCTCCACCAGCTGGATCCGCGCTCCGGGCCGGGCCGGACCTCTGCCCCCGGCCGCGCTTCCCGGGGGATGCGGCCGCTCCCGCTGCCGCCAGCCCTGCCCCGCTCCCTCCTCCCCCAGATTTTGGGAACAAAAGCGCGGCCCCGAGCATCGGTTGCCGTGGAAACAAGCGGGTTTGAAGATGCCGCGGTGGTACTTGAGGAGAGGGGAGGAGAAGGTCGCTGCCCCTCTCCCTGCTTCCCTCCCTCCTTCTCGTTTTCCTTCTCTCCTTCCCTCCCTCATTCCCTCCTTCGCTCCTTTTTCCCCGCTCTGCTTCCCTCCTTCCCTCCTTTTTTCCCTCCTTTTTTCCCTCCCTTTTCCCCTCCTTTTTTCCCCTCCTTTTTTCCCTCCCTTTTCCCCTCCTTTTTCCTTCCTTCCTTCCTTCCTTCCTTCCTTCCTTCCTTCCTTCCTTCCTTCCTTCCTTCCTTCCTTCCTTCCTTCCTTCCTTCCTTCCTTCCTTCCTTCCTTCCTTCCTTCCTTCCTTCCTTCCTTCCTTCCTTCCTTCCTTCCTTCCTTCCTTCCTTCCTTCCTTCCTTCCTTCCTTCCTTCCTTCCTTCCTTCCCTTTCCTTCCTTCCTTCCTTCCCCACAATGGGGTCACAGCCATTCCCTCCAGGTGGATTTTGGGAATTATCTCGTTCCCACCAGGTGGATTTGGGGTGACCAGCTGGGTTTTTGGGTGATCCCAATCCCTCCGGATGGATTTTGGGGAGAACAGAGTGAGTTTTCCAGGTCTCAGCAGCACGCAGCTCTCCTTGGGATGGAGAAATCCCAAATGGATGAGCCCAGGAAGCTGCTTCTCCCCGGGGGTTAATTAACACCCAGCTGTTAATGAGCAGGCCCTGCCTCCACCCGGAAGGGGAAAAGCCTTTCCCTGCCACTTTCCCCAGAGTCCCAGCGTTCCCTTTGGGAACAAGGCCGGCCTTGTTCCTGAGCTGCTTTGGGATCATTCCCCGAGCTGTTCCCACCAGGATTACGGGGTCACGCGAGGCTCCCTGAGCCCTGCCGAAATCTGGGAAAAATCAGATTAAAATCAGGGATCGAGAGCACTTGGAGCTGCACCCAGCAGCTGGAATGTCCCCAAGGACACCCTGGTGGCTTTGTCCTGCAGAGATGGCGGGGCTGGATGTGGGATTTGGGGCAGGGAATGGGGGATGGATCTGGGATTTGGGGAAGGGAATGGATCCAAGATTTGGGGCAGGGAATGGGGGATGGATCCCAGGTTTGGGGCAGGGAATGGATCTGGGAATTGGGGCAAGAAAGGGGGGCAGGGAATGGGGGTTGGATCTGGGATTTGGGGCAGGAAATGGGAATGGATGCAGGATTTGGAACAGAAATGGATCCAGGATTTGGGGCAGGAAATGGGGGATGGATCTGGGATTTGGGGCAGGGAATGGGGGATGGATCCAGAATTTGGGGAAGGGAATTGATCTGGGATTTGGGGCAGGGAATGGATCTGGATTTGGGGCAGGGATTTGGGGATGGATCCGGGATCTGGGGCAGGGAATTTGGGGATGGATCTGGGATTTGGGGCCGGGAATGGGGGATGGATCCAATTCCAGCAGCTCCTTCCCCTCTCCAGCCCCAAACTGGGACAAAACCCCCGTGCATCCCAAGGCCCCACAACCAGCACATCCCAGACACCCACAGGAAGGGAGAACCCCAAAATTCCCATTTTATTCCACCCTCCAGGAACGAATAACCCCAAAATTCCCATTTTGTTCCCCAAGGCGAGGAAGGGATAACCCCAAAATTCCCTTTTTGTTCCCCAAGGCCAGGACGGGATAACCCCATAATTCCCATTTTGTTCCCCCATCTAGGAAGTGACAACCTCAAAATTCCCATTTTTAACCCCTCCAGGAAGGGATAACCCCAAAATTCCCGTTTCTTTCCCCGCTCCAGGAGCCAATAACCCCGAAAATTCCCCTTTATTCCCTCCGATCCACCCCAGGCCACCCCCGCTGTCCCGTTTGTCCCCTGGCGCGGTGACATCGCCCCCGCCGCTGCTGCTGCCACCCCCCTGCAATTAACGCCGAGCCGCAATTGATGTGACAGGCGGGAGTGGGAGCTTTTCATGGAAACGGGAAAGAAAAAAAAGGGGAGAAAAACACAAATCAAAGGAGCTGATGGAAAGGAAAAACGCCCTCTCTTTATGCTGCCATCAGCGCTCGGCCTTGCCTTCCCTTCCCCCATCCCAGCCTAGCCAGGCTCGGCTTAACTCCTGCTTGGCCGAGCTGGGAATGCCGCAGGAAGCTGAAAAAAAAAAAAAAAAAAAAAAGCAGGAATGAGGCGCGCTCCTCGTTTCTATAGAAATTTCTTACTTTTTTTTTTTTTTTTTTCTCTACTAAATAAAAAATATTTGTCCTGGAGGTTTGAAAAAAATATTTAAAAAATTTGATGGGGATTTGCGGGAAGGAAAAGGGTAGGAATGGTGATTCCAGGCAGAGGGAAAAGGTGCGCGCATCTGCAAACATCTGGAACTCTCCGGGAGCAGAAAATCCCCGCAAATCTCCTCATTTTTGGTGGGATCAGGGATTTAGGGCCGAGGTGAAAGGTTGGCTCGAGCCGTTTGTTTTGTAAGGAGCCGCTTTTGTAACCAAATCCCGGCCCTAATTCCGCGGGGTTTGTCCCGGTTCCAGGGAAAAGAGTCGGGATGCGGCTCCAAAATCTGGGGGAATTCCCGCTGTGGGATCATCGCTCCGTCCCTCCTCTGCCTGGGGGCTGCAGAATCCCAAAAAAAATCGAATCCCAAATCCCCATCCCGGTCCCAATTCCACAGTCATCCCCAGCTCCTTCCCGGCGTTTCCACTGCTTTTTTTGGGGAGAAAAAATTGGAATTTCCGGCGGATTTTTGGGAATGGGGCGGCCCAGCTCCAGACTGAAAGGGGATTTTTTTATCCCCTCGATCCCAAAGGCCATTCCAGGCTCTGGGGGTTAATTATCCCGGAATTGATTAGGGGACATCGGGAAGAGGGAGAGGGGTTGGAATGTTAACGAGGACCTCATTAGGATCGGATAATTATGGGGTGCTCGGGGCTCATTAATTATGGGGTGTTTGGGATCCTTTACTGCGCTGTCCCGGCCAGCTGGATCAATTAATCCCCCGTTAACGAGCTCGGCTAATTAAATAACTCTGCCACGGTTTAATGGGGCTGGTGGAATTTTTAGGGGTCTCCACTGTCCCCTGGAAACCCCAAAACTGCTGGGGGTGGCCCCAAGTCCTGTCACCAGTGGGGTGGGGACATCCATGGGGACAAGGGGAATGGGATTTAGGATCCAAGGAGACAGAAATGTTCTGGATTTAGGATCCAGGGAATGGGAACGTTCTGGATTTAGGATATGAGGAAATGGGAACGCTCTGGATTTGGGGTCAAAGGAATTGGGAACACTCTGGATTTTGGGCCAAAGAAATTTGGATTGTTCTGGATTTAGGATACGAGGAAATGGGAATGTTCTGGATTTCGGGTCCAAGGAAAGGGAACACTCTGGATTTAGGGTCAAAGGAATTGGGAACACCCTGGATTTAGGGTCAAAGGAATGGGAATGTTCTACATTTAGGATATGAGGAAATGGGAATGTTCTGCATTTAGGGTCCAAGGAATGGGAATGTTCTGCATTTAAGATCCAGTGAATGGATCTGGATTTAGGATTCGAGGAATGGGAATGTTCTGGATTTAGGATATGAGGAAATTGAACACTCTGGATTTATGGTCCAAGGAATGGGAATGTTCTGGATTTAAGGTTAAAGCAATTGGGAATGTTCTGGATTTAGTGTCAAAGGAATTGAGAACACTCTGGATTTAGAGTCCAAGGAATTGGGATTGTTCTGGATTTAGGATATGAGGAAATGGGAATGTTCTGGATTTAGGGTCCAAGGCATGGGAATGTTCTGCATTTAAGGTCCAGTGAATGAGAATGTTCTGGATTTAGGATCCAAGGAAATTATAACACTCTGGATTTAAGGTCCAAGGAAATGGGAATGTTCTGGATTTAGGATATGAGGAAATTGAACACTCTGGATTTACGGTCCAAAGAATGGGAATGTTCTGGATTTAAGGTTAAATCAATTGGGATTGTTCTGGATTTAGGATCCAAGAAATGGTACCACTCTGGATTTAGGGTCCAAGGAAAAATGGGAAAGTTCTGGATTTAGGTTCCAAGGAATTTGGAACACTTTGGATTTAGGGTCCAAGGAATGGGAAGGTTCTGGATTTAGGATCCAAGGAAGGGGAATGTTGTGGATTTAGGACCCAAGAAATAGTACCACTTTGGATTTAGGGTCCAAGGAATGAGAATATTCTGGATTTAGGATATGAGGAAACAGGAATGTTCTGGATTTAGGGTCCAAGGAATGGGAATGTTCTGGATTTAGGGTCCAGCAAATGGGATTGTTCTGGATTTAGGATCCAAGAAATGGTACCACTCTGGATTTAAGGAAATGGGAATGTTCTGGATTTGGGATATAAGGAAATGAGATTGTTCTGGATTTAGGGTCCAAGGAATGGGAATGTTCTGGATTTAGGGTCCAAGGAATGGGAATGTTCTGGATTTAGGACCCAAGAAAATGGGAATGTTGTGGCTTTTTTCCCCAGGATATTTCGGGATAGATTCTCCATCCCATTCCAGCTGTGCTGAACGGCTGCTGCGATAAGAGACAGAGGTGAGGGGTGATAAGGGGTGATACGGGATCCTAAAGGATGATAAGGGCTGATAAGGGGTGATAAGGGATGATAAGGGATGATAAGGGATGATAAGGGATGATAAGGGATGATAAGGGATGATAAGGGGTGAGGAGAGCTGATAAGGAATGATAAGGAATGATAAGGAATGATAAGGAATGATAAGGAATGATAAGGAATGATAAGGGGCGAGGAGGGCTGATAAGGAATGACAAGGGATGAAAAAGAATGATAGGGGATTATAAGGGATGATAAGGGATTATAAAGGGTGATAAGAGGTGATAAGGGATGATAAGGGGTGATAAGGGATGATAAGGGGTGAGGAGAGCTGATAAGGAATGATAAGGAATGATAAGGAATGATAGGGAATGATAAGGGATGATAAGGGGTGATAAGGGCTGATAAGGAATGACAAGGGATGAAAAAGGATGATAGGGGATTATAAGGGATGATAAGGGATTATAAAGGGTGATAAGAGGTGATAAGGAATGATAAGGGGTGAGAAGGGATAAAAGGATAAGGATTCTTCCCCCATCCCGAGTTATTATCCCTGCAGGAAGATCCATTTCCTGAGCCCTTATCTCGCTTTTCCCACTGCTCCTGATATTCCAGCCCGGGGCTGCTCCGTCCTCATCCCACCGGGATGCAGGGAAAGGGGGGGCACAGCTCGGGGGGGACTGGGGAGTCCTGGCTTTTATTTTATTTTATTTTATTTTATTTTATTTTATTTTATTTTATTTTATTTTATTTTATTTTATTTTATTTTATTTTATTTTATTTTTATTTTTATTTTATTCTATTTTATTCTATTTTATTCTATTTTATTCTATTTTATTCTATTTTATTCTATTTTATTCTATTTTATTCTATTTTATTCTATTTCATTCTATTTTATTCTATTTCATTCTATTTTATTCTATTTCATTCTATTTCATTCTATTTTATTTCATTTCATTTCATTTCATTTCATTTCATTTTATTTCATTTCATTTTATATTTCATTTTATATTTCATTTCATTCTATTCTATTCTACTTAATGTTTTATTTTTATTTTTATTTTTATTTTTATTTTTATTTTTATTTTTATTTTTATTTTTATTTTTATTTTTATTTTTGTTTTTATAATATTTTATCTATTCTATTCTATTCTATTCTATTCTATTCTATTCTATTCTATTCTATTCTATTCTATTCCCCCACAACTCTGGGGGCAGTGGGACACCACAGCCTTGGGGACAAGGGGACACCTCAGGGACAGGGTGACAAGGGGACAGGGCAGGGACAGACAGACAAGGGGACACCTCAGGGACAGGGGGACAAGGGGACAGGGACAGAGGGACGCGGCAGCAGCTGCCGCCCGGCGCGGCCTTGAGGAGCCGCTAATTGCGTTAATGACGTTAATTGGGGCCTCGGCTCCAAGGTCAGCGCTGAGTCCCGCTGGCCTTGGGAGAGGGGGAGGGAACGGGGCTGCAGTGCCATGGGAATGGGAATGGGAATGGGGGATTCGGGAATGTCCTGGGAATGGGAATGGGGGATTTGGGAATGTCCTGGGAATGGGGATTTGGGAATGTCCTGGGAATGGGGGATTTGGGAATGTGGGAAGGGGAATGGGGGAATGTTGGGAATGTCCTGGGAAGTCCTGGAAAAGGGAATGGGGGATTTGGGAATGTCCTGGGAATGGGGGATTTGGGAATGTCCTGGGAATGGGAATGGGGGGTTTGGGAATGCCCTGGGAATGGGGATTTGGGAATTTGGGAATGGGAATGGGGGAATGGGAATGGGGGATTCGGGAATGTCCTGGGAATGGGGGATTTGGGAATGTCCTGGGAATGGGAATGGGGGATTTGGGAATGTCCTGGGAATGGGAATGGGGGATTTGGGAATGTCCTGGGAATGGGGGATTTGGGAATGTCCTGGGAATGGGAATGGGGGATTTGGGAATGTCCTGGGAATGGGGGATTTGGGAATGTCCTGGGAATGGGGATTTGGGAATGTCCTGGGAATGGGAATGGGGGATTTGGGAATGTCCTGGGAATGGGGGATTTGGGAATGTCCTGGAAATGGGAATGGGGATTTGGGAATGTCCTGGGAATGGGAATGGGGATTTGGGAATGTCCTGGGAATGGGAATGGGGGAATGCCCTGGTCCTGGGAATGGGGGGTTTGGGAATATCCTGGGAGAGGGAATGGGGAATTTGGGAATTTCCAGGAACCCTTTGGAAGCAGGAATGGGGGATTTGTGGGACAGAGAAATCCCCAAATCCCTGGAATGGGGGAATTTTGGGATTTCCAGCGGTGGCTGTGGCCTTTCCAGGACCCTGTTGGCCAAGAAGATCACATCCCCATACTCAGGATCTCCCAGTGCTTGTCCAGGCTCCCTTTCCCTCCTGAATCCCTGGGATTCCCTGGAATTGCTGTGCTGCTCTCTGGGATCGCATCCTTTTGGGATGGGAATGTTTTGGGGGAAGATCCCTGGCTGTCCAATTCCATAAAATCTCGTTTTTCCTGGAGCACTCAGCGCTTCCCTCCAGGCCTGGCTCCCTCACTATGGTTACTAAAAGGCCCCTCTTGTGTCCTGCATCCCGAAAAACCCCACAGTTGCCATGGCAACGCGGGATGGAGAGGGATATTGATGTGGGAATGGCCGGAGATATCCGGCACTAATTGATTTATGGAAATGGAGAGAGCGGCAGAGGCTGGAGAGCGGCGCTGGCACCTGCGGGCACGGAGAGCACGGAGTGAGGGATTCTGGGAAAATCCAGCTGGGAAAGGTCCTGCTGGGGATCCCACACTGCTCCATCCATCCCTGTATCCATCCATGGAATCCACACATCCATCATCCATCCATCCATCCATCATCCATCCTCATTCATTCATTCCATTCCATTCCTTCATTCCATTCCATTCATTCGTATCATTCATTCCATTCGTTCCTGATTCCATTCCATTCATCCGTTCCGTTCCTTCATTCGTTCCATTCGACCTTCGATTCAATTCAATTGTCATTCCTCTGACTTCCATTCATTCATTCTCATTGATTCAGATTCCATTCACCGACTTCATTCCTGACCTCATTCCATTCCATTCTTCATTCTCATTCATTCTCATTCATTCATTCTCGATCCATCATTCCATTCTTCAGATTCCATTCACAATCCATTCATTCATTCCATTCATATCATTTCATTCATTCATTCCATTCATTCATTCCATTCCATTCCATTCATTCATTCATTCACTTCATTCATTCGATTCATTCATTCATTCCATCTATCCTTCATTCATTTTCCTTCATTCCATCGCATTCTGATCTTCTATTCGTTGATTCCATTCGATTCCGTTCATTCTTCGTTCCATTCGTTCCGTTCAGTTCTTGATTCCGTTCCTTCATTCACTGATTCCATCGTTATTCAGTTCCATTCATTCATTCGATTCCATTCCCTGTCATTCGATTCCATTCCATTCCATTCCTTCTTCATTCCTTCTTCATTCCATTCCATTCCATTCATTCCATTCCATTCCATTCATTTCCATTATCGATCCATCTTTCCTCGTTATTCTTCCGATTCCATTCGTTATTCATTCATCTTCATTCAATTAGTTGTTCGTCTCATTCATTCCATTCATTCCATTCCATTCCATTCCATTCCATTCATTCCATTCCATTCTCCATTCATTGGCAGCTCCTGCTCCTTTCACTGCCTTTTATATTTTATTATTTTATTTTATTTTATTTTATTTTATTTTATTTTATTTTATTTTATTTTATTTTATTTTATTTTATTTTATTTTATTTTATTTTATTTTATTTTATTTTATTTTATTTTATTTTATTTTATTTTATTTTATTTTAAATTTTATTATTTTCCAGGCCTTTTGTTTATTTTATGGTCCCTTTTTATTTTGTCTATCAACCCCTTTATTTAATTTATGATCCTTCTTATTTTAACAACCCTTTTTTCTTTTATTAACTCCTTTTATGTAATTTATCAACTCCTCTTGTTTTATCTAACCCCTTTTTATTCATTAACCCTTTAATTTTATCTCTCAGCCTCCTTTATTTAATTTATCAACCCTCTTTATTTCATTTATCATGCCCCTTTAATTTTATCTGTCTACCCCCTTTATTAAATTTATCATCCCTTTTTATTTAATTTATCAGCCCTTTTATTTTATTTATCAACCTGTTTTATTTTATTTATTAACCCTATTTATTTTATCAACCCCTTTTTTATTTATCACCTCCTTTTTATTTTTCAACTCTCCTTTTATTTATCAACCCCTTATTTATTTCACAACCCTTTTTTATTTATCAACCCCTTTTATTTTATTTATTAACCGCTTTTTATGTATCAACCCCTTTTTTATTTATCAACCTCTTTTATTTAATTTATCAACCACCTTTTTATTTATCAACCCCTTTTATTTAATTTATCAACCACCTTTTTATTTATCAACCCCTTTTTTTAAATTTATCAATCCCCTTCTATTTTATTTATCAATCCCCTTTTATTTTATTTTATTTGTCATCTCCTTGTTTATTTATCAACCCCCCTTTTATTTATCAACCCATTGTATTTAATTTATGAATGCCTTCTTAATTAATTTATAAACCCTTTTTTTTATTTATCAACCTCCTTTCTATCAACCACTTTTATTTATTTTATCAACCCCTTTTATTTTATTTATTAGCCCCTGTTTTATTTTATTTATCAACCCCTCTTTTATTTCAAGAGCCAGGGAAAGCGTCCCCAAAGCGTCCCCAAAGTGTCCCCAGAGTGTCCCCAAAGTGTCCCCTGTGCCAAATGGCCCAGCTGGATGTGGCAATGTCACCGAGTGCCACCCTCTTTGGGGGGACATGACATCATCTTGAATCCAGCTCAGCATCCCAAATCCAGCCCAGCATCCCAAATCCATCCCAGCATCCCAAATCCCGCTCAATATCCCAAATCCAGCCCAGCATCCCAAATCCAGGCCAGCATCCTGAATCCAGCTCAGCATCCCAAATCCATCCCAGCATCCCAAATCCTGCCCGACATCCCAAATCCACCTCAGCATTCCAAATCCACCTCAATATCCTAAATCTGGCCCTGCATCCCAAATCCATCCCAGCAGAGCCCAAATCCAGCATCCCAAATCCTGCTCAATATCCCAAATCCAGGCCAGCATCTCAAATCCAGCATCCCAAATCCATCACAACATCCCAAATCCAGCCCAGCACCCCAAATCCACCTCAATATCCCAAATCTGGCTCAACACCCCAAATAGAGCCCAACATCCCGAATCCATCCCAGCACCCCAAATCCTGCCCGGCATCTGAAATCCAGCATCCCAAATCCATCCCAGCATCCTGAATCCAGCCCAGCATCCCAAATCCATCCCAAATCCATCCCAAATCCATCCCAAATCCTGCCCGGCATCCCAAATCCATCCCAACATCCTGAATCCTGCCCAGCATCCCAAATCCATCCCAAATCCATCCCAAATCCATCCTAAATCCTGCCCGGCATCCCAAATCCATCCCAACATCCTGAATCCTGCCCAGCATCCCAAATCCATCCCAGCATAGCCCAAATCCAGCATCCCAAATCCACTTCAATATCCCAAATCTGACCCTGTATCCCAAATCCATCCCAGCATCTCAAATCCAGCATCCCAAATCCATCTGAACTTCCCAAATCCACCCCAGCTTACCAAATCCTGCTCAGCATCCCAAATCCATCCCAGCATCCCGAATCCAGTCCAGCATCCCGAATCCATCCCAGCATCCTGAATCCAGCCCAACCTCCCAAATCCAGCATCCCAAATCCAACCCTGCATCCCAAATCCTGCCCAACATCCCAAATCCAGCTCAGCATCTCAAATCCAACATCCCAAATTCACCTCAGCATCCCAAATCCTGCTCAGCATCCCAAATCCAACTGAGTATCCCAAATCCTGCTCAGCATCCCAAATACAGCATCCCAAATCCAGCTCAGCATCCCAAATGGAGCATCCTAAATCCTGCTCAATATCCCAAATCCAGGCCAGCATCTGAAATCCAGCATCCCAAATCCACCTCAATATCCCAAATCTTGCCCGGCATCCCAAATCCAGCTCCACATCCCAAATCCAGCCGAGTATCCCAAATCCAGCCCAGCTTCCCAAATCCTGCTCAGCATCCCAAATCCAGCATCCCAAATCCAGCATCCCAAATCCAGCATCCCAAATCCTGCTCAATATCCCAAATCCAGGCCAGCATCTGAAATCCAGCATCCCAAATCCATCCCAGCATCCTGAATCCAGCCCAGTACCTCGAATCCTGCCTGGCATCCCAAATCCACCTCAGTATTCCAAATCCACCTCAATATCCCAAATCTGGCCCTGCATCCCAAATCCATCCCAGCAGAGCCCAAATCGAGCATCCCAAATCCTGCTCAATATCCCAAATCCAGCCCAGCTTCCCAAATCCAGCCCAGCTTCCCAAATCCAGCTCAGCATCCCAAATCCAGCTCAGCATCCCAAATGGAGCATCCCAAATCCATCCCTACATCCCGCATCCAGCTGAACCTCCTAAATCCAACCATTCCCAGCATCCCAAACCTGCTCACCCCAGTGTCCCCTCTGAGCTGCCACCTCCCCTCGGGCACCCTCCTGTGCCCATCCCCCCGTTCCTGGGGCCGGGATTGGGACCGGAGCCCGCCGGGATCGCTCCCGCTCGTTAATTCCCGGCAGCTGCCGCCTGCGGCTGCTCCCTCACCCCGGCCGGGTGCGAGACGGCGCGTCTGGCACGGCGGGGCCGCCAGCCGGCACGGCACGGGTTAAACCCCGCCTGTCCTGCCCCAAAACACCGGAATTCAGGGCTTAAAACGCTGGGATTCAGACCTTAAAAAACTGGGATTCAGGGTTTAAAAAGCTGGGATTCAGGGTTTAAAAAACTGGGATTCAGGGTTTAAAAAGCTGGGATTCAGGGTTTAAAAAACTGGGATTCAGGGTTTAAAAAGCTGGGATTCAAGGTTTAAAAAACTGGGATTCAGGTCTTAAAAAGCTGGGATTCAGGGGTTAAAAAGGGAATTCAGGGTTTAACAAGCTGGGATTCAGGTCTAAAAAAGCTGGGATTCAGGGTTTAAAAAGCTGGAATTCAGGGTTTAAAAAGCTGGGATTCAGGTCTTAAAAAGCTCGGATTCAGGCTTTAAGAAGCTGGGATTCAGGGTTTAAAAAGCTGGAATTCAGGGTTTAAAAAGCTGGGATTCAGGTCTTAAAAAGCTCGGATTCAGGCTTTAAGAAGCTGGGATTCAGGGTTTAAAAAGCTGGGATTCAGGGGTTAAAAAGCTGTGATTCAGGTCTTAAAAAGCTGGGGTTCAGGCTTTAAAAAGCTGGGATTCAGGGTTTAAAAAGCTGGGATTCGGGCCTTAAAAAGCTGGGATTCAGGCTTTAAAAAGCTAGGATTCAGGTCTAAAAAAGCTGGGATTCAGGGTTTAAAAAGCTGGGGTTCAGGTTTTAAAAAGCTGGGATTCAGGCTTTAAAAAGCTGGGATTCAGGTTTTAAAAAGCTGGGATTCAGGGCTTAAAAAGCTGGGATTCGGGCGTTAAAAAACTGGGATTCAGGTCTTAAAAAGCTGGGATTCGGGCGTTAAAAAACTGGGATTCAGGGTTTAAAAAGCTGGGATTCAGGGTTTAAAAAGCTGGGATTCAGGGTTTAAAAAGCTGGGATTCAGGTCTTTAAAAGCTGGGATTCAGGGTTTAAAAAGCTGGGATTCAGGTCTTTAAAAGCTTGGATTCAGGGGTTAAAACGCTGGGATTCAGGGTTTAAAAAGGCAATTCAGGGTTTAAAAAGCTGGGATTCAGGGGTATAAAAGCGGGAATTCAAGGGTTCAAAAGCGGCAATTCAGATGTTAAAAAGTGGGAATTCAGGGATTCCAAAGCCGGGAATTCAGGGTTTAAACCTTGGGAATTTAGGGATTCCAAAGCTGGGAATTCAGGGATTGAAACCCGGGAACTGTGTGGTTCCAAGGCAGGAATTCAGGGGTTAAATCCCGTGAATTTAGGGATTCCAAAGCCGGGAATTCAGGGTTTAAACCCTGGGAATTCCGCGGTCCCATAACCGGGAATTCAGGGGTTAAACCCCGGGAATTCAGGGATTCCAAAGCCCGTAATTCAGGGGTTAAACTCCGGGAATTCAGGGTTTAAACCCTGGGAATTCCGCTGGCCCATGCCCGGGAATTCAGGGGTTAAACCCCCGGAATTCTGCGATTCCAAAACCGGGAATTCAGGGATTAAAACCCGGGAACTCGGTGTTTCCAAGGCAGGAATTCAGGGTTAAATCCCATGAATTTAGGGATTCCAAAGCCGGGAATTCAGGGTTTAAACGCCGGGAATTCCGCGGTCCCGAAGCCGGGAATTCAGGGGAATGTAGGGATTCCAAAGCCGGGAATTCAGGGATTGAAACCCGGGAACTGTGTGGTTCCAAGGCAGGAATTCAGGGGTTAAATACCGTGAATTTAGGGCTTCTAAAACCGGGAATTTCCCTGTCCCGAATCCGGTAATTCCGGGGTTAAACGCCGGGAATTTAGGGATTCCAAAGCCGGGAATTCAGGGGTTAAACGCCGGTAATTCAGGGGTTAAACGCCGGGAATTCAGGGATTCCCATTGTCTGTCACTCCGTGTCACCCACTGTCACTCCGTGTCACGCCCTGGGGTGGCTTTGTCCTCAACACGGCCGTGTCCCTCCCGTGTCACTCTCCTGTCGCTCCTGTGTCGCTCCCGGCACCGCAGGGGTGGCTTTGTCCTGAATCCGGGCCCGTGTCACTCCCGTGTCACTCAGTGTCCCTCTCAGGAGTGGCTTTGTCCTGAACACGGGCCCATGTCCCTCCTGTGTCCCTCCTGTGTCACTCAGTGTCACTCCCAGGGGTGGCTTTGTCCTGAGTCCCCTCCCAGTCCCTCCTGGGGTGTCCCCCAGGGGTGGCTTTGTCCTGAGTCCCCTCCCGTGTCCCTCCTGTGTCACTCTTGTGTCCCTCCCATGTCACTCAGTGTCTCTCCTTTGTCACTCTTGGCACCACAGGGGTGGCTTTGTCCTGAACCCAGGCCTGTGTCACGCTTGTGTCCCTCCTGTGTCCCTCCTGTGTCCCTCCTGTGTCCCTCCTGTGTCACTCCTGTGTCACTCCCAGGGGTGGCTCTGTCCTAAGTCCCCTCCCGTGTCACTCCTGTGTCACTCCTGTGTTCCTCCCATGTCACTCCCAGTGCCACAGGGGTGGCCTTGTCCTGGAACCCCTCCTGTGTCACTCCTGTGTCCCTCCCGTGTCACTCAATGTCACTCCCATGTCCCTCCCAGGGGTGGCTCTGTCCTGAACCCAGGCCTGTGTCCCTCCCATGTCCCTTCTGTGTCCCTCCCGTGCCACTATGGTGTCACTCCTGTGTCACTCCAAGGGGTGAATTTGCCCTGAACCCCCTCCCGTGTCACTCAGTGTCACTCCCAGGGGTGGCTCTGTCCTGAATCAGGGCCTGTGTCACTCCCGTGTCCCTCCCGTGTCCCTCCCGTGTCCCTCCCATGTCACTCAGTGTCACTCCTGTGTCCCTCCCGTGTCCCCCGTGTCCCCCCGTGTCCCCCATGTCACTCAGTGTCCTCCTGTGTCCCTCCCGTGTCCCCCCCATGTCCCTCCCGTGTCCCTCCCATGTCACTCAGTGTCCTCCTGTGTCCCTCCCGTGTCCCCCCGTGTCCCTCCCGTGTCCCTCCCATGTCACTCAGTGTCACTCCCGTGTCCCTCCTGTGTCCCCCCTGTGTCCCCCGTGTCCCTCCCGTGTCCCCCCCATGTCCCTCCTGTGTCCCTCCCATGTCACTCAGTGTCCTCCCGTGTCCCTCCCGTGTCCCTCCCGTGTCCCTCCCGTGTCCCCCCGGTGTCCCCCCCGTGTCCCTCCCGTGTCCCTCCCGTGTCCCTCCCATGTCACTCAGTGTCACTCCCGTGTCCCTCCCGTGTCCCCCCCGTGTCCCCCCCGTGTCCCTCCCGTGTCCCTCAGTGGCTTCCCTGCCCTGCCAGCCTATGGAATAACGCGCCCACAGCTCCGGATCCCCCCGGGGATGGAAATCTGGGAGCCTGCCCAGCGACAGCCGGGAAAATCCCGGGAATCAGCGCTTTTCCCGCCTTTTTTCCTCCCTGGTGATGACAGAAAGTGACAGGGAGGGGAGTGCCAAGATTCCCAATCCATCCCTGAGAGATTCCCGGCGGCTTTTCAGGCACAGGGAGCCGGAATTCCAGGCGGGAATCAGGGATTCTCTTCTCTGTCCTGTGCCGTCCACGCTCCAGGCCTGGAATTTTGGGGAGCCAAAATTCCCAGAATTTTTTAGCTGGGAAGGGAGGCCAGACCTGATCCCATCCCATTCCATGGACTCTTCCCGCTATCCCAGACTGCTCCAACCTCAGCCAAGCTCCAAACGCTCCCTAAAAGCTGAGCTGGAAGAATTCCAGCTGGGAAGAGGCCCTGATTTAATTGTTCCTGGAGAAATCTCCCAGCTCTCATTCCTGGCTCCAGATCCAACGTTAGGATGTTTGATTGTGGGGGTTTTTCCCTATTTTCTTTCACATTCCCAGGTTTTCCAACTCTCATTCTCGTCCCTGTCATGGTTGTTCCCATCTTCCCAAAAAACGGAGCCAGTTTTCCTGGGATGGGGGAATCCACCAGCTGCTCTCAGCGGGAGAACCAAACACCCCAAAAACCGCCAGTGATCACCCCCCAAAAAACCCCAAATCCAAGAGGAGGCCCGGAATTCCCTCCTGGAATTCCAGCAGGCTCCAGTCAGAGCCCAGGCTTTGTTTTCCAGGGAGAAAAAACTCCTCCCAAACCAGGAATTCCAAACTTGTTCCTCATGGAGGCAGAGAGAAAAGACAATTCCAGTGTCCCCATGCCAGCGACCCAAAATTTGGGATATTTGGAGCATCCCTGAATCCTGCAGAGCATTCCCAGAGCCTCCCATCCATCCCCATCCCCATCCCAGGCTGCCCCGAGCACCTCATTAACCGGGACCATTAATTATTCACGGCGCAGGTTGATTAACGGCGCCTCGAGCCGGAATAATTTGTTTTTCCATCAACACTTCCCGGTCCCCAGCGGAGCTCCGGGATGGAATCGCTGCCGGCTGGGAGCTGCCGCCGTTGGATCGGGAATGGCAGCCAGAAATTCTGTGGGTGTCCGGGAATGGCAGCCCCACATCCCTGGGATATCTGGGAACGGGTCAGGGAAATCTGGGAATGGCCATCCCAAATCCCTGGAATATCCAGGAATGGCTCTGGGATATCCGGGAATGGTTCTGGGATATCTGGGAATGGCTCTGGGATATCCAGGAATGGTCCTGGGATTTCCAGGAATGGCAGCCCCACATCCCTGGGATACCTGGGAATGGGTCTGGGAAATCTGGGAATGGTCCTGGGATTTCTGGGAATGGCAGCCCCACATCCCTGGGATATCCAGGAATGGCTCTGAGATATCTGGGAATGACTCTGGGATATCCAGGAATGGTCCTGGGATTTCCAGGAATGGCAGCCCCACATCCCTGGGATATCTGGGAATGGGTCAGGGAAATCTGGGAATGGTCCTGGGATTTCTGGGAATGGCAGCCCCACATCCCTGGGATATCCAGGAATGGCTCTGAGATATCTGGGAATGACTCTGGGATATCCAGGAATGGTCCTGGGATTTCCAGGAATGGCAGCCCCACATCCCTGGGATATCTGGGAATGGCTGTGGGATATCTGGGAATGGCTGTGGGATTTCTGGGAATGGCCATCCCAAATCCCTGGGATATCCAGGAATGGCTCTGGGATACCTGGGAATGACTCTGGGATATCCAGGAATGGTCCTGGGATATCCAGGAATGGTCCTGGGATTTCCAGGAATGGCAGCCCCACATCCCTGGGATATCTGGGAACGGGTCAGGGAAATCCGGGAATGGCCATCCCAAATCCTTGGAATATCCAGGAATGGCTCTGGGATATCTGGGAATGGCTCTGGGATATCCAGGAATGGCTCTGGGATATCCAGGAATGGTTCTGGGATATCCAGGAATGGTCCTGGGATTTCTGGGAATGGCAGCCCCTCATCCCTGGGATATCCAGGAATGGCCCTGGGATATCCAGGAATGGTCCTGGAATTTCCAGGAATGGTAGCCCTGCACCCCTGGGATATCTGGGAATGGGTCTGGGAAATCTGGGAATGGCCATCCCAAATCCATGGAATATCCAGGAATGGCTCTGGGGTATCTGGGAATGGTCCTGGGATATCCGGGAATGGTCCTGGAATTTCCAGGAATGGCAGCCCCACATCCCTGGGATATCTGGGAATGGGTCTGGGAAACCTGGGAATGGCCATCCCAAATCCTTGGAATATCCAGGAATGGCTCTGGGATATCTGGGAATGGCTCTGGGATATCCAGGAATGGTCCTGGGATATCCAGGAATGGCTCTGGAATATCTGGGAATGGCTCTGAGATATCCAGGAATGGTTCTGGGATATCCAGGAATGGCAGCCCCACATGCCTGAGATACCTGGGAATGGGTCTGGGAAATTCAGGAATGGTCCTGGTATTTCTGGGAATGGCAGCCCCATATCCCTGGGATATCCAGGAATAGCTCTGGGATATCTGGGAATGACTCTGGGATATCCAGGAATGGTCCTGGAATTTCCAGGAATGGCAGCCCCACATCCCTGGGATATCTGGGAACGGGTCAGGGAAATCCGGGAATGGCCATCCCAAATCCATGGAATATCCAGGAATGGCTCTGGGATATCTGGGAATGACTCTGGGATATCTGGGAATGGCTCTGGGATATCCAGGAATGGTTCTGGGATATCTGGGAATGGCTCTGGGATATCCAGGAATGGTCCTGGGATTTCCAGGAATGGCAGCCCCACATCCCTGGGATACCTGGGAATGGGTCTGGGAAATCTGGGAATGGTCCTGGGATTTCTGGGAATGGCAGCCCCACATCCCTGGGATATCCAGGAATGGCTCTGAGATATCCAGGAATGGTCCTGGAATTTCCAGGAATGGCAGCCCCACATCCCTGGGATATCTGGGAATGGCTCTGGGATATCTGGGAATGGCTCTGGGATTTCTGGGAATGGCCATCCCAAATCCCTGGGATATCCAGGAATGGCTCTGGGATATCTGGGAATGGTCCTGGGATATCCAGGAATGGTTCTGGGATATCTGGGAATGGTTCTGGAATTTCCAGGAATGGCAGCCCCACATCCCTGGGATATCTGGGAACGGGTCAGGGAAATCCGGGAATGGCCATCTCAAATCCATGGAATATCCAGGAATGGCTCTGAGATATCTGGGAATGGCTCTGAGATATCCGGGAATGGCTCTGGGATATCTGGGAATGGCTCTGGGATATCCGGGAATGGCTCTGGGATACCTGGGAATGACTCTGGGATATCCGGGAATGGCTCTGGGATTTCCAGGAGTGGCTCCTCTGGTCCCTGCCCACTCCTGGCTGTGTTTTCCCTGCTGCTTTCGGGATTCTCCCGGAATTTTTGGGCTCAGCGTTCCCCCTGTGGCTCCAATTCCCGCTGGGATGCTCCAGGAGAAGCCGCCAGCCCCTCTCCCACCCCAGCCCCAGAAAAATCCGGGAGCGATCTGGGATAAATCCAGGAATGATATGGGATAAATCCAGGAATGACTCGGGGTAAATCCAGGAATGACTTGGGATAAATCCAGGAATAATTCAGGATAAATCCAGGAATGATCCAGGATTAATCCAGGAAAAGTTCAGGATAAATCCAGGAGCGATTTGGGATAAATCCAGGAAGCATCCAGGATAAATCTGGGAGTGATCAGGGATAAATCCAGGAGTGATTTGGGATAAACTCAGGACCAGTCCAGGATAAATCCCGGAACGATTCAGGATAAATCCACAGGCAATCTGGGATAAATCCAGGAGCAATTCGGGATAAATCCAAGAGTGATTTGGGACAAATCCAGGAGCGATTTGGGATAAATCCAGGAACAATTTGGGACAAATTCAGGAGCGATTTGGGATAAATCCAGGAGCAATCCTGGATAAGTTCAGGAACGATTCGGGATAAATCCAGGAGCGATCCAGGACCGGCGGCAGCTCCGAGCCCTCCCTGCTGCCGGTGATTTACGAGCGGCTGTTGGGAATGTGGCGGCTTTATCCCACTCCCGAGACTCCATAAAATAATCGAGGAAGATGGAGAGGCTGGGAATGCTTTTCCTGCCTGATGGCTCCCCAGGCTCCGTTCAAGCCTGCGCTAAACGCCCGGAGCGGGAATAACGGGAATAACGGATTTAAACAGCCGGCAGCATCGGGATGGGGAGGGGGAAGGGCCGGAGCATCCCAGGATTTGTGCAGGAAATCCTGGAGTATGATCCCTAAAAATGGTCAGGGTATCCCAGGATTTGTGCAGGAAATCCTGGAGTACAGTCAAGGAATCCAAAAAAAGATCACAATATTCCAGAGCCTGGGATGCTGGATACCCATGGATCCCATGGGACATCCCAGCAAATCCTGCTCCATCCCATCCCTATGGATCTGCCCCCATCCCTATGGATCTGCCCCATCCCTCCCTATGGATCTGCTCCATCCCATCCCTATGGATCTGCCCCATCCCTATGGATCTGCTCCATCCCATCCCTATGGATCTGCCCCATCCCATCCCTATGGATCTGCCCCATCCCTATGGATCTGCTCCATCCCATCCCTATGGATCTGCCCCATCCCATCCCTATGGATCTGCTCCATCCCATCCCTATGGATCTGCTCCATCCCATCCCTATGGATCTGCTCCCATCCCATCCCTATGGATCTGCCCCATCCCATCCCTATGGATCTGCCCCATCCCTATGGATCTGCCCCATCCCATCCCTATGGATCTGCTCCTGGTCCCCATCCCATCTCCCTTCCCCAGCTCCTAATTGGATTGGCGCCAGGAAATCTCATTTGCAGCCCCGGTAATTCCGGGAACAGACCCTGGCCTGGCTCCGCAGGCGGAAAACCGGGAAAAGCCTCTGGGAAAACGCAGCCCCTGGATCCGGCCGGGGCACGGAAAAGGGAAAATCAAACCACATCCATCCTTTTTCCATGGATGCTTCTCCCCAGCTCGGATTCCTCGGATCTGCAGGGTGTAGGATGGGAAGAGAGCACTGGGATGTTCTGGATCCTGCTGGAAAATCCCGAAAATCCTTGGAAAACACCTTCTGCACTGCCAGGACCTGCCCTGATCTCCCCCAAAAAAACAAGTGGATCTTATTCCCAGCAATCACATTCCCATCCTCGGGAAGGCTCCAGGCTCCCAACACCTATAAGGATGGAAAACTCCGGCAAATCCCACTTTTATTCCAGCCGGGAATTTCCCAACACCCCCAAACCTCCTTTCCAAGGAAAATCCCCTCTGGAGATTCCTGGGAAAACAAAAGCTGAGCAAACGCTGTTTTATTCATGGATTCATCCCAGCCAGACAGGATTTATCCCTGGATCCAGCCGGGATTTTTTACTTGGATACAGCTGGGATTTTTATTTGTATCCAGACTGAATTTCCCTTGGATCCTGGCTGGATTTTTCCTTGGATCAAGCTGGGATTTTCCTTGGATCCTGGCTGGATTTTTCTTGGATCAAGCTGGGATTTTCCTTGGATCCATGCTGGATTTTTCCTTGGATCAAGCTGGGATTTTTCCTTGGATCCATGCTGGATTTTTCTTGATCAAGCTGGGATGTTTCCTTGAATTCAGGCTGGATTTTTCCTTGGATCCAGCCAGGATTTTTCCTTAGATCCAGCCAGGATTTTTCTTTGGATCCTGGCCAAATTTTTCCTTGGATCCAGGCTGGTTTTTTCCTTGGACCCATGTTGAATTTTTCCTTGGATGCAACCAGGATTTTTTCCTTGGATCCAGGCTGGTTTTTCCTTGGATTCACACTGAGCTGGATAAATTCCATTTATTTTTCTCATCATTACGATTTTTAGGGAATTTCCTCTGGAGCAGAGCTCATTAACAATCCCAGCATTTCCTCCTTCCCATCCCATCCCAACTGCTGGAATTTCCCCAGAGATCCATCTGGGAATCTCCTCAGGATTCCAAATCTCCAAATTCATTTTCCTTCCCAATTCCCAACCCACCTGTTCCATAATGAAATCCGGAATTCTCCTCTTCCCATAATTCTGCCATTCCCTCCCCCTCCTGTTCCAATTTTCCCATTCCCTTTGCTCCTGTGACCCTTCCAGGGCTGGAAAAAAACCCCGAATTCACATTTTTCCAAGCAAACCAATCAAAAATCTCCAGAGATTTTCCATCTTTTTCATCCCACGACTTTTTTTTCCTTCTATTTTAGGGGGAAAAATAAAGTGGATTCCAGCTCTATCAGCTCATTCCCATCCCGGGAATTTGGGATGGATCCCGATCCTGTGCTGAAATTTCCTTGGGAATTCCCACTGGGAATGCGCCTTTTCCACCCCAAATCCTCACCCTGGAATCAAAACATCCCAAATTCCATTCCCTGGGATTCTCTCGCTTCCTGGGATGCTCCAGGAATTCCCACTGGGATGAACCCACCAGCTCCTCAAAATCCTAAAAATTCCCTCTGGGAATCCCTCTTTTTTTCCCCCCTCAATTTTTTCTCCTTTCCCCCAATTTTCCCTCCTTTCCCCCTCTTTTCCCCTCTCTTTTTTCCTTGTTTTCCCCTCCATATTCCCTCTTTTTTTCCCTCACATTTCCCCCCCCTTTTTTCCCTTTTTTTTCCTTCCTCTTCCTCTTTTCCTTTTTCTCCTCCTTTTCCCCCTCTTTTTTTCCTCATTTTCCCCACTTTTTCCCCTCACATTTTTCCCATCTCATCCCCACCCTTTTTCCTTCCTTTTCCCCTTCTTTTCACATTTCCCCTCTTTTTCCTCCTCTTTTTTCCTCCTTTCCCCCTCCCTTTCCTCTCTTTTTTCCCTCACATTTTTCTCACCTTCCCCCTTTTTCCTTTCTTTCTTTTTTTTATTTTTTCTTTTTTTTCTTTTTTCTTTTTTCTTTCTTTTTCTTTTTCTTTTTTTCTTTTTCTTTTTCTTTTTTTTTTTCTTTTCTTTTTTTTTCTTCTTTTTCTTTTTCTCTTTTTTTTCTCTTTTTCTCTTTTTTTCTCTTTTTCTCTTTTTCTTTTTTCTCTTTTTCTTTTTTCTCTTTTTCTTTTTTCTCTTTTTCTCTTTTTCTTTTTTCTCTTTTTCTTTTTTTTCTCTTTTTCTCTTTTTCTCTTTTCTCTCTTTCTCTTTTTCTCTTTTTCTCTTTTCTCTTTTTCTCTTTTTCTTTCTTCTCTTTTTCTCTTTTTTCTCTTTTTCTCTTTTTCCCTTTTTCCTTTTCCCTTTTTCTCTTTCTCTTTTTCTCTTTTTCTCTTTTTCTCTTTTTCTCTTTTTCTCTTTTTCTCTTTTTTCTTTTTCCCTTTTCCCTTTTTCTCTTTCTCTTTTTCCCTTTTTCTCTTTTTTCTTTTTCCTTTTTTCTCTTTTTCACTTTTTCCCTCCCTTTCCCAACCTTTTCCCACCCCCCTTTCTTTCCACCTCCTTGTCCCTCTTTTTTCCTCCCTTTCCCCTTCATTTTCCCTCTTTATTCCTTATTTTTTCCCACATTTTTCTCTCCATTTCCCCTCTTTTTCCCCTCCTTTTTCCCACCTTTTCCCCTCTTTATCCCCCCTTTTCCACCCTCTATTTTTTCCCTCCTTTTCCCTTTTTTCCCTCCCTGTTGCTGCGCTGACCCGTGATCCATGGGATAATTATGGATCCGCCGGAGCAGCCGCTCCGTGCCTGGGAATTCATTATCCAAAGATTCCAGAGAAATGAGGGGGAAAATCGTTATCCCGGTGCCAAGGCCTTTCCCATCCATCAGCCGGGGCGGAATTCCCGCCGGGAACGGGGAGCTGATGGATGTGGCAGCTGGAATGCAGAATTCCCAGGATATCGGGGCTCTGGCACCTCGGATCCACCAAAATTCCTCCAGACTGGAACTGAGAATTCCCAAATTCTGGATCCCCCAAGCCCTGTCTGGGTTTAGGGAGAGATTCCCAAATTCTGGATCAGCCACATCCTGGGAATTCAGGGAGAGATTCCCAAATTCTGGATCAGCCACGTCCTGGGAATTCAGAGAAATTCAAATTCTGGGTCAAATTCTGGATCAGCAGCCACGTCCTGGGAATTCAGGGAGAAATTCCCAAATTCTGGAAGCCATGTCTGGGTCAGCCCAAATTCGTCCTGGGAATTCAGGGACAGATTCCCAAATTCTGGGTCAGCCCCAAATTCTGGGTCCTGGGAATTCAGGAGAAATTCCCAAATTCTGGATCAGCCATGTCCTGGGAATTCAGGGAGAGATTCCCAAATTCTGGATCAGCCACGTCCTGGGAATTCAGGGACAGATTCCCAAATTCTGAGTCAGCCACGTCCTGGGAATTCAGGGACAGATTCCCAAATTCTGGGTCAGCCACGTCCTGGGAATTCAGGGAGAGATTCCCAAATTCTGGATCAGCCACGTCCTGGGAATTCAGGGAGAAATTCCCAAATTCTGGATCAGCCACGTCCTGGGAATTCAGGGAGAAATTCCCAAATTCTGGATCAGCCACGTCCTGGGAATTCAGGGAGAGATTCCCAAATTCTGGGTCAGCCACATCCTGGGAATTCAGGGAGAGATTCCCAAATTCTGGATCAGCCACGTCCTGGGAATTCAGGGAGAGATTCCCAAATTCTGGATCAGCCACATCTGCATTTATGGGGAGATTCCCTAATTCCACATCAACCAAATCCTGGGAATTCAGTGAGACAATTCCCAATTTCTGGATGAGCCGCATCTGGAATTAGGGAGAGATTCCCAGATTCTGGATCAGCCACATCTGGATTTGGGGAGAGATTCCCAAATTCTGGATGAGTCAGATCTTGAGAATTCAGGGACAGATTCCCAGTTTCTGGATCCTCAAAATCATGTCGGATTTAGGGAGAGATTCCCAAATTATGGATCAGTTCAAATCCTGGGAATTTAGGATCCATCCCTGATCCATCGCATCCCATCAATCCCATCCCATTCCAGGGAATTCTGGAGTTTCTCGGGAATACCAGAGCCTCCTCCGGGGTCCGTTCCCACATTTTTTTCGGGATGAAACACAAGCCAGGCCTGCAGGTGGCTCCTGTCCCAGACAGCTCCACATTCCATGAAAATCCCACATTCCAGGCCTGAAAAAACAGGATTATCCCGGGGGAAAGGGGTTGGGATCAAACAGAGCCAGAGGCCCCAGGGAGGGGAATTTTTGGGATTTTTTTGGGGGACTCCCAGGCACCTGCAAGGCATGGATCCAAAATCCCAGCCCCAAAATTCCTGACCCCAAAATCCCTGATCCCAAAATCTCTGTCCCAAAATCCCACCCCCAAAATCCAACCCCAAAATTCCAGCCTCCAAATCCCACTCCCAAAATCTCAGCCCCAAAATCCCAACCTCAAAATCCCAAACCCAAAATCTCAGCCCAAAATTCCTGACCCCAAAATCCCTGATCCCAAAATCCCACCCCCAAAATCCCAACCCCAAATTTCCTGACCCGAATTCCAACCCCAAAATTCCAGCCCAAATTACCAACCCCAAAATCCCAACCCCAAAATCCCAGACCCAAAAATCCAACCCTCAAAATCCCAATCCCAAAATCCCTCCTCCAAAGTCCCAGCCCCAAAACCCCAGGCCCAAAATCTCTGTCCCAAAATTCCAGCCAAAATTCCCAACCCCAAAATCCCAACCCTAAAATTCCAGCCCCCAAATCCAGACCCAAAAATCAAGCCTCCAAAACCCCGGCCTCAAAATCCCCGTCCCCAAATTCCAGCCAAAATTCCCAAACCTCAAAATTCCTGCCCCAAAATCCCAACCCTTAAATCCCAGCCCCAAAATCACACATCTGGAATTGCAGCCCCAAAATTCCAACCTCGAAATTCCTGCCCCGAAATCTCTCGGATGGAATTCCTAAATAAATCCCACACCCCCTGGAAGCATCCTTGGATGTCCTGGTCCTTCAGGATGAGGATGATGTGGAAATCGGGATGAGGTGGAATTTGGGATGAGGACACCATGGAAATGAGGATGAGGATTCCATGGAAATGAGGATGAGGATTCCATGGGAATTGGGATGAGGATGAAGTGGAATTTGGGATGAGGATCCCACAGAAATTGGAGAATTCCCTGGAATTCGACATGATGTGGAAATCAGGATGAGGATGCCATGGAAATTGGGATGAGGATTCCATGGAAAACAGGATGAGACGGGAATTGGGATGAGGATGAGGAGAAAATCCATGTGGAAATTTGAATGAGGATAAGGTGGGAATCAGGATGAGGAGTCCATGGAAATCAGGATGAGGATTCCATGGAAATTTGGATTAGGATTCTATGGAAATCGGGTTGAGAATTCCATAGAAATGGGAATTGGGATGAAGTGGACAATGCCAGAATTCCCTGGATCCGGCAGTACAGGATAAAATGGGGGAGGGGAAAAAGGGGAATTCTCCCTCCCTGGATAATCTGGGATTCTTTTCCTGCTCTTCCCGCCTCTCCCATTCCTGATTTTCCAGGGCCACCCTCAAATCCAAGAATCCTTTTCCAGGAAAAAACACCCAAACTCCTGGAATTCCAACTTTTCTGGGATGTCAGAGCACCTGGGAAGTTTTGGCACCCCTGGAATGATCCTGGTGGGAATCAGGATGGATTTCACCCGGAAACATTTTTTATTTAGGATTAAGGAAACCCCCCCCAGGGACCCAGAATTCCAACAATTTCCCAGGAATCCTTTGGGATCCTCCAGCCATGCTTTTTCCTTTAAAAACAACCCCAGGAAAAGTGGGAAAACCAACCCAAAATCCCAAAATCCTTCCACTCACGAGGTTGGGGCTGAGAACGAAGCGGAATTTTCCATCCGGATGAATTTTGCTGGGATTTGTTGTCACGTGGGGATTTGTTCACATTCCCGAGGATTTTCCCCTGAGCTCCTGGATTTGTGCATCCAGCAGGATGGAGGACGAGGTCGGAGCTGCTCCCAAAAATCTTTGCATCCCAAAATCTTTTCCCGCCTTCTCCCAGACGATCCTGGGTTTTGGTGTCCCCAGATTCCCAAAAAAGCCCAATAAAGCTGTGGGATTTTGGGATTTGGGGAAGGGATCGGGTTTAGTTTTGTGCATCCCAACTCCTGTGGGATCATCCCAACTCCTGTGGGATCATCCCAACCCCTGTGGGATCATCCCAACTCCTGTGGGATCATCCCAACCCCTGTGGGATCATCCCATTCCCTGTGGGATCATCCCAACCCCTGTGGGATCATCCCAATCCCTGTGGGATCATCCCAATCCCTGTGGGATCATCCCAATCCCTGTGGGATCATCCCAACTCCTGTGGGATCATCCCAACCCCTGTGGGATCATCCCAACCCCTGTGGGATCATCCCATTCCCTGTGGGATCATCCCAATCCCTGTGGGATCATCCCAACCCCTGTGGGATCATCCCATTCCCTGTGGGATCATCCCAACCCCTGTGGGATCATCCCAATCCCTGTGGGATCATCCCAACTCCTGTGGGATCATCCCAATCCCTGTGGGATCATCCCAACTCCTGTGGGATCATCCCAACCCCTGTGGGATCATCCCAACTCCTGTGGGATCATCCCAATCCCTGTGGGATCATCCCAACCCCTGTGGGATCATCCCAATCCCTGTGGGATCATCCCAACCCCTGTGGGATCATCCCAATCCCTGTGGGATCATCCCATTCCCTGTGGGATCATCCCAACTCCTGTGGGATCATCCCAATCCCTGTGGGATCATCCCAACACCTGTGGGATCATCCCAACCCCTGTGGGATCATCCCAACTCCTGGGATCATCCCAATCCCTGTGGGATCATCCCATTCCCTGTGGGATCATCCCAATCCCTGTGGGATCATCCCAACTCCTGTGGGATCATCCCAATCCCTGTGGGATCATCCCAACTCCTGTGGGATCATCCCATTCCCTGTGGGATCATCCCAATCCCTGTGGGATCATCCCAATCCCTGTGGGATCATCCCATTCCCTGTGGGATCATCCCAACTCCTGTGGGATCATCCCAATCCCTGTGGGATCATCCCAACCCCTGTGGGATCATCCCAATCCCTGTGGGATCATCCCAACTCCTGTGGGATCATCCCATTCCCTGTGGGATCATCCCAACTACCTGTGGGATCATCCCAACCCCTGTGGGATCATCCCAACTCCTGTGGGATCATCCCAATCCCTGTGGGATCATCCCAATCCCTGTGGGATCATCCCAACTCCTGTGGGATCATCCCATCCCTGTGGGATCATCCCAACTCCTGTGGGATCATCCCAATCCCTGTGGGATCATCCCAACTCCTGTGGGATCATCCCATCATCCCAACTCCTGTGGATCATCCCAACCCCTGTGGGATCATCCTATCCCTGTGGGATCATCCCAATCCCTGTGGATCATCCCAATCCCTGTGGGATCATCCCAACCCCTGTGGGATCATCCCAATCCCTGTGGGATCATCCCCATTCCTGTGGGATCATCCCAATCCCTGTGGGATCATCCCAATCCTGTGGGATCATCCCAATCCCTGTGGGATCATCCCAACTCCTGTGGGATCATCCCAATCCCTGTGGGATCATCCCAATCGTGGGATCATCCCAACTCCTGTGGATCATCCCAATCCCTGGGGATCATCCCAATCCTGTGGGATCATCCCAATCCCCAATGGGATCATCCCAATCCTGTGGGATCATCCCAACTCCTGTGGGATCATCCCAACCCTGTGGGATCATCCCAACTCCTGTGGGATCATCCCAATCATCCCAATGGGATCATCCCAACTCCTGTGGGATCATCCCAATCCTGTGGGATCATCCCAACTCCTGTGGGATCATCCCAATCCCTGTGGGATCATCCCCCCGTGGGATCATCCCAACTGTGGGATCATCCCAATCCCTGTGGGATCATCCCAACTCCTGTGGGATCATCCCAATCCCTGTGGGATCATCCCATTCCCTGTGGGATCATCCCAATCCCTGTGGGATCATCCCAACTCCTGTGGGATCATCCCAATCCCTGTGGGATCATCCCAACTCCTGTGGGATCATCCCAATCCCTGTGGGATCATCCCATTCCCTGTGGGATCATCCCAATCCCTGTGGGATCATCCCATTCCCTGTGGGATCATCCCAATCCCTGAGTTTCCGCTGCCATCCCAGAGAGGTTTGGCCCCAAATTCCTGAAAAACCCCAATAAAACCTCGGGATTTTGGGGATTTGGGAAAAGGATTGGGCTCAGCTCCCCCTGCATTTTTCCTTCCATTCCAAGCGGGTTTGGCCCCAGATTCCCAAAAAAATCCCAATAAAACCTTGGGATTTGGGGAAAGGATCGGGCTCAGTTTTGTGCATCCCAATCCCTGTGGTCCCCCCTCCATCCCAGGGAGGTTTTCCCCAAATTCCCAATAAATCCCAATAAATTTGTGGGATCTGGGGAAGGATCAGGCTCAGCTCCACCTGCACTTCCCATTCCATCCCAGGGGATATTTTCCCCCAAATTCCAAAAAAATCCCAATAAATTTGTGGGATTTGGGGGCAGGATCGGGCTCAGCTCCCCCTGTGCTTCCCCCTCCATCCCAGAAGGGTTTTTCCCCAAATTCCCAATAAATCCCAATAAATTTGTGGGATCTGGGGCAGGTTCAGGCTCAGCTCCACCTGCACTTCCCATTCCATCCCAAGGAGGTTTTTTTTTCCCCAAATTCCCAAAAAACCTCAATAAAACCTTGGGATTTGGGGGCAGGATCGGGCTCAGCTCCCGCTGCACTTCCCCCTCCATCCCAGGGAAGTTTTCCCCCAAATTCCCAATAAACCCAAATAAATTTGTGGGATTTGGGGGCAGGATGGGATTCAGCTCCCTTTGCACTTCCCTGTCTATCCCAAGGAGGTTTTTACCCAAATTTCCAAAAAAAATCCAATTAAACCTTGGGATTTGGGGGCAGGATCGGGCTCAGCTCCCGCTGCACTTCCCCCTCCATCCCAGGGAAGTTTTCCCCCAAATTCCCGATAAATCCCAAATAAATTTGTGGGATTTGGGGACAGCATTTGGCTCAGCCCCCCCGTGCACTTCCGCCTCCACCCCAGGGAAGTTTTCCCCCAAATTCCCAATAAATCCCAATAAATCTGTGGGATCTGGGGGCAGGATCGGGCTCAGCTCCACCTGCACTTCCCCCTCCACCCCAGGAATGTTTCCCCCCAAATTCCCAATAAATCTGTGGGATTTTGGGGCAGGACCGTGCCCAGCTCGCGCTGCTCTCCATCCCAAAATCTCCCATCCCATTCCCGCCGTTCCCAGTCCATGCCAGCAGCTCCCAAATCCCGGGAAAAGCTCGGAGCCGCCTCCTCCCCCCGGAGGAGCTGAAATCCCTAAAGCCCCGCGGGTGGCCCCGCGCCATGGAAGGGATAAAGTTCCCAAAGTTTTCCCAAAGTTCCCCAAGCTCCCGGAGGGCTTCCCGGAGCTTCCCGAGCTCTCCCCCCGATTTCCAAAAGGAATTCCAGGGGGAATTCCAGGCGCGGCCGGAAGGGAGGGAAGAAGGAAGGAAGGAAAAGGTAACTTGGATTTGGGATTTTTCCCTTTTTCCCCTCCTCCTTTTGCGGGGGGTGTTTTGTTTCCCTCGGCTCGGAGCTCCGGGGTGGGAATTCGGGATCAAATCCTGCCCTGGGGAAGTTGGGAGCGGGAATTCCCAAAAATCCCCGCGTTCCCTTTCCCCGGGGGCTCCGGCATCCCAGGATCAGGGAAATCCCAAAAATCCCAAATTCTGCCGCCCCCCGGCAGCGATTTCATCCCCGGGTTGCCTTTCCCTGGGGGATGCAGAATCCCAGGATCAGGGAATTCCCAAAAATCCCAAATTCTGCCCCCAGCAGGGATTTCATCCCCGGGTTCTGTTTACTTGGGGGATGCAGAATCCCAGGATGAGAGAAATCCCAAAAAATCCCAAATTCTGCCCCCCCCCAGTAGGATTTTAACCCCTGGGCTCTCTTTTCCCGGAGGATGCAGAATCCCGGGATCAGACAATTCCCAAAAATCCCAAATTCTGCCCCCAGCAGGGATTTCATTCCCGATTTTCTCTTCCCTGGGGGATGCAGAATCCCAGGATCAGGTTTTGGGATTGGGGAACCACAGGGATTTTGGGATGGGATCGGGAATGGGGTTGGGGAAAAGCGGCTCCATGAGCTCCTCAATCCCTTGGGATGAGCCCATCCCGCTTTGTCCCGTTGTTCCCACAATTTCTGGGACCATTTTGGGGCTGGATCACTGAGCTTTGGGGTGCTGGAGTGGGATTCCCAAATCCCAATCCCGTTCCCAGCTCCCAAATCCCAAATCCCAAATCTCAAATCCCAAACCCCATTCCCAGTTCCCAAACCCCCCAGCTCCCAGTTCCCAAATCCCAAATCCCAAATCTCAATCCTCGTTCCCAGCTCCCAGTTCCCAGTTCCCAAACCCCTTTCCCAAATCCCAAACCCCATTCCCAGCTCCCACACCCCATTCCCAGTTCCCAAACCCCATTCCCAGTTCTCAAACCCCTTTCCCAATTCCCAAATCCCAAATCCCAAACCCCATTCCCAGTTCTCAAACCCCTTTCCCAGCTCCCCAACCCCATTCCCAGTTCCCAGTTCCCAGTTCCCAAATCCCAAATCCCAAACCCCACTCCCAGTTCCCACACCCCATTCCCAGTTTTTAAACCCTTTTCTCAAATCCCAAATCCATTGTTGGGATTTGTAGGGATCGGGAATTAAAGGAAATCCAGATAATCCCAAGCGCTCCCAAACTACCGTTTTTAGGATAATTTTGGGGTTGGATCCCGGAATTTGGGATCTTTTGGGGTGGTGCTGGAGCGGGATCAGCTCCCAAATCCATCTGTGGGATTTGCAAGGATGGGGAATGGGAATTAAAGGAAATCCGGATGATCCCAACCCGCCGGTCTCAGCATTCCACGGAAAATCCTGGAATGAAATCTGGATTGTTTTTATTAAAAAACAGGATTGGGATCTGGGAATTCCCTCCTGGATCCCATTCCTGGATCTATTCCAGGAATTGGGAATTCCCTCCTGGATCCCTTTTCCCATTCCCAGATTTATTCCAGGATCTGGGAATTCCCTCCTGGATCCCTTTCCCGGATTTATTCCAAGAACTGGAAATTCCCTCGTGGGTCCCATTCCCAGTTTTATTCCCAGATCTGGGAATTCCCTCCTGGATCCCATTTCCCATTCCCAGATTTATTCCAAGAACCAGGAATTCCCTCCTGGATCCCATTCCCGGATTGATTCCAGGAATTGGGAATTCTCTCCTGGATCCCATTCCCGGATTGATTCCAGGAATTGGGAATTCCCACTTGGATCCCATTCCCAGTTTTATTCCCAGATGTGGGAATTCCCTCCTGGATCCATTTCTCCCTTCCTGTTTTTTTTTTTTTTTTTTTTTTTTTTCCCTGGAGCTGGGAATTCCATCCCTGATCCCATTCCTGGATTTATTCCAGGAATTGGGAATTCTCTCCTGGATCCCATTCTCGGTTTTATTCCAGGATCTGGGAATTCCCTCCCAGATCCCTTTCCCAGATTTATTCCAAAAACCAGGAATTCCCTCCTGGATCCCATTCCTGGATTTATTCCAAGAACTGGGAATTCCCTCCTGGATCCCATTCCCGGATTTATTCCCAGATGTGGGAATTCCCTCCTGGATCCATTTCTCCCTTCCTGTTCCTTTTTTTTTTTTTTTTTTTATTACCCTGGAGCTGGGAATTCCATCCCGGATGCCATTCCTGGATTGATTCCAGAAACTGGGAATTCCCTCCTGGATTCCCATTCCCAGTTTTATTCCCAAACCTGGGAATTCCCTCCTGGCTCCCATTCCCGGATTGATCCTGGGATTCCGGAATTCCTGGCAGATGGGGAATGAGGAATGAGGGATGGGAGGGGTTTCCATGGAGCCCGGAGAGGTCACGGAGGGGAGCAGAGGGATCGGATTCCAAAGAAAATCCGGGAGCTGGGATGGGCCCGGCCGGGAATGTGGATCCCGCTGGGATTTTGCCACTCCCACCTGGTTTTTTGTTTGTGGGGATTTTTTGGGATTTTTTAGGATTTTCAGGAAGTTGCTCCGGGATCCGATTCCATGGGCAGGGACAATTCCCATTATCCTGGGCTGCTCCAGAGGCCGGAAAATCCGGAATGAGCCATTCCCTGTGCTGGAAATTGGGAACTCCCAAACCCCATTCCCAAATCCCAAATCCCAAATCCCAAACACCATTCCCAGTTTTTAAACCCCATTCCCAAACCCCATTCCCAAATCCCAAATCTCAAATCCCAAATCCCAAACACCATTCCCAGTTTTTAAACCCCACTCCCAAATCCCAAATCTCATTCCCAATTCCTAAACTCAATTCCCAAATCCCGAGCCCCATTCCCAAATCCCCAACCCTGGATGGGCTTTGGGGTGGGATCTGGGATTTGTGGGATCCCAAACTGGGATTTGGGATTGCTGGGATTTGGGATTTGGGGTTTGGGATTTGTGGGATCCCAAACTGGGCTTTGGGAAGGGATTTGGGATGAGATCTGGAATCACTGGGATCCCAAACTGGGATTTGGGATTTCTGGGATTTGGGATGGGATCTGGGATTGCTAGGATCCCTAAATGGGATTTGGGACTGCTGGGATTTGGGATCTGGGATGGAATTTGGGAATGCTGGGATCCCAAACTGGGCTTTGGGATGGCTGGGATTTGGGATTTTGGATCTGGGATTGCAGGGATCCCGAACTGGAGTTTGGGACGGGATCTGGTGGCAAATGGTGACAAATGGTGACAAATGGTGACAAATGGTGACAGTGCCGCTGGTGTGTGGCAGCTGCGGGGATCCCTTGGATCCATCCCAATCCCAATCCCAATCCCAATCCCAATCCCAATCCCTGGAGCAGAGCCACCCCCGGCTGTCCCTTGGGGACATTGGGGACATCCCCGAGCCGTGTCCCCAAATCCTGGAGTGTCCCCAAGTCCCGCAGGTGACATCTGGGGACATTTTGGGCTCGTGCCGCAATTCCCGGCCTGGGGCTGGGGACAATTCCCAGGTTGGGGACAATTCCCGGGCTGGGGACAATTCCCCTGGGGCTGGGGACAATTCCCAGGCTGGGGACAATTCCCGGGTTGGGGACAATTCCCGGGCTGGGGACAATTCCCGGCCTGGGGCTGGGGACAATTCCCAGGTTGGGGACAATTCCCGGGCTGGCGCTGTCCCCGCTGGTGGCGCCGCTCCCGCCCCTCCCCGGCCGCGACCTTTGCGCCGCTTTTCCAGCCCTAAAAATTCCTTGGAAAACCCAAACAAAGGCTGCGAGCGGCTCCGGGATCCGCGGGATCGTCCCTCGGGATCGCCCCTCCCCCAGCTCCAGGGAAAAGCTGGAATTCCGCCGGGATTTTGGGATCAAACCCGCCGGCACCGGCACCTCCAGCCCCCTTTTCCCGCTTTTCCCCCACTTTTCCCAGCGTTTCCCGCACTTTTCCCAGCCTCTTTCCCACTTTTCCCGGCGTTTTTTCCCACTTTTCCAGCCCCCATCCCACTTTTCCTGGCATTTTTCCTCTTTTCCCAGCGTCTCTCCCACTTGTCCAGCCCCCATCCCATTTTTCCCGGCGTTTTCCCCACTTTTCCCGGCCCCATCCTGCTTTTCCCAGCATTTTTCCCATTTTTCCCGCCCCCATCCCATTTTTTCCTGGCATTTTCCCCACTTTTCCCAACATTTTCCCCACTTTCCCCTGCGTTTTCCCCACTTTTCCCAGCCTCTCTTCCACTTCTCCTGGCATTTTTCCCAATTATCCCGGCATTTTTTTCCCACTTTTCCAGCCCCCATCCCGCTTTTCCCAGCATTTTCCCCACTTTTCCCAGCATTTCCCCCATTTTTCCCAGTGTTTTTTCCCAATTTTCCCGGCATTTTTCCCACTTTTCCACTCTCCATCCCACTTTTCCCGGCATCTTTCCCACTTTTTCAACCCCCATCCCACTTTTCCCAGCCTCTCTCTCACTTTTCCCGGTGTTTTTTTTCCAATTTCCCAACATTTTTCCCGATTTTCCCGGCGTTTTTCCCAACATTTTTCCCACTTTTCCAGCCAGCGCAGGGATCCCGGAGGGGGAGGGGCAGCCATGGCCTCCAATGGCTCCGCAGGAATTCGGGATTCCCCCCTGGATCCAGGAATTTTCCTGGATGAGGATCTGGGATCCGACTGGTACATCTACGAATCCACGGAATCCACGCCCCAGGATGAGTGAGTGTCCCCAAAAGTGTCCCCAAAAATGTCCCCTTCCCATGGAGCAAATCCTGGAATTTTTGCTCATTCCATGATTTATTCCCAGATTTTTGACCCTCTAAAAAATCCTGGAATTTTTGCTCATTCCTTGATTTATTCCTGGATTTTTGGCCCCACTGAAAATCCCGGAGTTTTTTGAGGCATCAATCCCATCATTCCCTGATTTCTTCCCAAATATTTTGGGGCTGGAATTTTTTGGGGGGTGGCCCAGCCATTCCCCTGATTTATTCACATCGTTCCCAGATTTATTCCCAGATTTCAAAAATCCTGGAATTTTTGGGGCTGACCTGGTCATTCCCAGATTTATTCCCGTATTTTTGGACCTGGAATTTTTGGGACTTGCTCCACCATTCCCAGATTTATTGCTGGATTTTTTGGGGCTGGAATTTTTGGCACTGGCCCTGTCATTCCCAGATTTCTTCCCATCATTCCCAGATTTTTTTCCTGGATTTTTTTTGCCTCAGATTTTTTGGGGCCAGTCCTGTCATTCCCTGATTTATTCCCATAATTCCCTGAATTATTCCTGGATTTTTTTGGGGCTGGACTTTTTGGACCCCTTCATTCTCTGATTTATTCCCAGATTTTTTGCCCTGGAATTTTTGGGGCTGACCCCATTATTCCCAGATTTATTCCCATCATTCCCAGATTTTTTGGGCCTGAAATTTTTGGGGCCAGCCCCTTCATTCCCAGATTTATTCCCAGATTTATTCCCAGATTTTTGGCCCCTTTGAAAATCCCAGGATTTTTTATCCTGGTTAAATTCCCTTTCCCAAGGATGAGAGAATCCCTATGGGGATAATCCCGATCCTATAAAGATTTGGGAACAGCAGGAATTTTTGGGATGCCTGGAAAAATCCCAATTTTCCTCTGGGACCCTTCCCTGCTCCCATCCATTGGAACTGTGGGGTTTGGGAAGGGCTTGGATGGGGTTTCCCCCTATAAATTATGGGATTTAGGGATTTCCCACAGGGATTTATGGGATTCAGGGATTCCCAGAACTGATTTATGGGATTCAGGGGTTTTCCCTATAAATTATGGGATTCAGAGATTCCCACAGGATTTTTATGGGACTCGGGGTTTTTTCCTCATTTCCCATTGCTTTTCCAGGCTCCTTTAGGGTTAACCCCAAATCCAGGATTTTCCCTGTTTTTCCATAATTTTCCCCCACCCCTTTTAGGGTTAACCCACCAAAATCTGGGATTTTCCCAATTTTTGATCATTTTTCCCGACTCTTTTAGAGTTAACCTCAAATCCGGGATTTTTCCCTTTTTCCCATTTTTTCCCATCACTTTTCCCGCCCCTTTTAGGGTTAAACCCCCACCAAAATCTGGGATTATCCCCATTTTCCATCATTTTTCCTAGAACTTTTAGGGTTAAAAACCCACCAAAATCTGGGATTTTTCCCTTTTTCCCATTTTTCCCATTATTTTTCCTGCCCCTTTTAGGGTTAATCCCAAATCCAGGATTTTTCCCATTTTCCATAATTTTCCCTGTCCTTTTGAGCTTAAGCCCCCATGAAAATCTGGGAATTTTTCCCATTTTTCCATCATTTTTCCCAGCTCTTTTGGGGTTAACCTCAAATCTGGGATTTTCCTATTTTCCCATTTTTTTTCCCCAAGCGTTTTTCCTGGCCCTTTTAGGGTTAAAACCCCAAATCTGGGATTATCCCCATTTTCCATCATTTTTCCTAGACCTTTTAGGGTTAAAAAACCCACCAAAATCTGGAATTTTCCCATTTTTCCATCATTTTTCTCACCCTTTTTAGGGTTAATCCCAAATCCAGGATTTTTCCCATTTTCCATAATTTTCCCTGTCCTTTTGAGCTTAAGCCCCCATCAAAATCTGGGAATTTTTCCCATTTTTCCATCATTTTTCCCAGCTCTTTTGGGGTTAACCTCAAATCTGGGATTTTCCTATTTTCCCATTTTTTTCCCCGAGCGTTTTTCCTGGCCCTTTTAGGGTTAAAACCCCAAATCTGGGAATTTTTCCCATTTTTCCAGCCTTTTTCCCGAAGCGATCCCGGAATGCCACCCCACCATTTCCCCCCGGATGTACCACACCATCATGGCTCCCGTTTCCGTGAGTATCCGCCCCAAATTCCCCATTCCCATCCCAAAATTCTGGGGGAAAAAAAAAAAAAAAAAAATTCCAACATTCCCACATTCCGTTCCCCACCTGGAATCCACGGATTGGATTCCAAGCCAGGCTCCATCTTGGATGAATTTTCCCGCCTAAACAATCCCAGAAATTCCCTGATTTCTGGGATTTTAGTTCCCTGTGGGATGAGAACTCCAAAATTTGTCCTGAATCATTCCCAGGATCCATTTTCTATGGATTTATGGAGTCTCCATGGAATTCCCAATATTCCCCTTTTCCATGGATTTATGGGGTCTTCACAGAATTCCTGCCATTCCCAGGACCCCTTTTCCATGGGGTTCCCACTATTCCCTTTTTCCATGGATTTATGGGGTCTCCATGGGGTTCCCGCCATTCCCAGGACCCCTTTTCCATGGATTTGTGGAGTCTCCACAGAATTCCCACCACTCCCCTTTTCCATGGATTTATGGAGTCTCCATGGGGTTCCCACTATTCCCTTTTTCCATGAATTTTTGGGGTCTCCACGGAATTCCCACCATTCCCAGGACCCCTTTTCCATGGATTTGTGGAGTCTCCTTTGGATTCCCATCATTCCCCTTTTCCATGGATTTTGGGGTCTCCACAGAATTCCCACCACTCCCCTTTTCCATGGATTTATGGAGTCTCCAGGACCCCTTTTCCATGGATTTATGGGGTCTCCACGGAATTCCCACCATTCCCAGGACCCTTTTCCATGAATTTATGGGGTCTCCTTTGGATTCCCATCATTCCCCTTTTCCATGGATTTATGGGGTCTCCACGGAATTCCCACCACTCCCAGGACCCTTTTCCATGGATTTCCCATCCCTTTCCCAGCTGGCCGTGATCCTGGCCTTGTCCTTCCTGGTCAAGCGCCGTCGGCTTTACCGGAACTGCTGGAACGGAGTCCCAGGATTGCTCAGGTAACGGGATTCCCAAAATCCCGCTGATCCTTCCCTGGAAAGGGCTTGGAATTCCCAAAATCCCACTGATCCCTCCTGGGGAAGATCTCGGGATTCCCAAAATCCCACTGATCCCTCATGGGGAAGATCTCGGAATTCCCAAAACCATGTTCATCCCTCCTTGGGAACATCTCGGAATTCTCAAAATCCCACTCATCCCTCCTTGGGAAGAACTTGGAATTCCCAAAATCCTGCTGATGTCTCCCCAGAAGGAGCTCAGAATTCCCCAAATCCCTCTGATTCCTGCCTGGAAATGGCTCAGAATTCCCAAAATCCCACTGATCGCTAATTGGAGAGGGCTCGGTATTCCCAAAACCCTGCTGATCCCTCCTTGGGAAGAGCTTCCCAAAACCACGCTCATCTCTCATTGGAAACATCTCAGAATTCCCAAAATCCCACTGATCCCTAGCTGGAAGGAGCTCAGAATTCCCAAATCGCGCTGATTCCTAGTTGGAAATATCTTGGAATTCACAAAATCCTGCTGATTCTTCCTTGGAAAGGACTCAGAATTCCCAAAATCCCTCTGATTCTTCCTTGGAAAGGACTCAGAATTCCCAAACCCCTCTGATCCCTAATTGGAAAGACTTCAGAATTCCCAAAATCCTGCTGGCCCTTCCCTGGAAAGGGCTTGGAATTCCCAAACCCCGTTGATCCCTAGTTGAAAACGTCTCAGAATTCCCAAAATGCCACTGATCCCTAGATGGAAAGAGCTCAGAATTCCCAAAATCCTGCTGATCCCTAGTTGGAAAGAGCTTGGAATTCCCAAAATCCCACTGATCCCTAGTTGGAAAGAGTTCAGAATTCCCAAAATCGTGCTGATCCCTCCCTGGAATGAGCTCAAAATTCCCCAAATCCCACTAATTCCTCCTTGGAAATGGCTCAGAATTCCCAAAATCCCATTGTTCCCTCCTTGGAGACATCTCAGAATTCCCAAATCCTTCTGATCCCTAGTTGGAAAGAGCTCGGAATTCCCAAAATCCTGCTGATCCCTACCTGGAAAGGACTCAGAATTCCCAAAGCCCATTGATCCCTAATTGGAAAGAGTTCAGAATTCCCAAAATCGTGCTGGAATGAGCCCAAAATTCCCCAAATCCCACTAATTCCTCCTTGGAAATGGCTCAGAATTCCCAAAATCCCATTGTTCCCTCTTTGGAATCGTCTCGGAATTCCCAAAATCCCACTGCTCCCTCCTTGGAATCATCTCAGAATTCCCAAAATCCCACTGCTCCCTCCTCGGAACCATCTCGGGATTCCCGCTGGTCCGTTGCAGCCCCGGGAATTTCCTGGAAGCGGACGGGCAGCGCGGGATGGCGGCGGCCGTGTTCGGGATCCTGTTCTCGTCGCTGTCCCAGCTCGTGCTGGACAAGGACCCGCTGCCACTCGTGTCCCCAGCGTCCCCCAGCGCCCGCGGTAAGGCCGGGCCACCACGGCCACACTGTGCCACCACGGCCACACAGTGCCACCAAGGGCACACTGTGCCACCAAGGGCACCACTCTCGTCCCCGTCACAAACGCCATCCTGATCCCAAACGCCATCCCGATCCCAAACACAGTCCTGATCCCAAATCCCAAACATCATCCCAATCCCAAAACCCATCCCAATCCCAAACACAATCCCCATCCCAAACACAGTCCCCATCCCAAACACCATCCCGATCCCAAACACAATCCCAATCCCAAAACCCATCCCAATCCCAAACACAATCCTGATCCCAAACACAATCCCGATCCCAAACACAATCCCAATCCCAAAACCCATCCCAATCCCAAACACAATCCTGATCCCAAACACAATCCTGATCCCTAACACCATCCCAATCCCAAAACCCATCCCAATCCCAAACACCATCCTGATCCCAAACGCCATCCCGATCCCAAACACAGTCCTGATCCCAAATCCCAAACATCATCCCAATCCCAAAACCCATCCCAATCCCAAACACAATCCCCATCCCAAACACAATCCCGATCCCAAACACCATCCCGATCCCAAACACCATCCCGATCCCAAAACCCATCCCAATCCCAAACACAATCCTGATCCCAAACACAATCCCGATCCCAAACACAATCCCGATCCCAAACCCAATCCCAATCCCAAACACAATCCTGATCCCAAACACAATCCTGACCCAAACACCATCCCAATCCCAAAACCCATCCCAATCCCAAACACAATCCCAAACACAATCCTGATCCCAAACACCATCCCGATCCCAAACACAATCCTGATCCCAAACACAATCCCGATCCCAAACACCATCCCGATCCCAAACACAATCCTGATCCCAAACACAATCCTGATCCCAAACACAATCCTGATCCCAAACACAATCCCGATCCCAAACACAAACCCAATCCCAAACACCATCCCGATCCCAAACACAAAACCAACCCCAAACACAAAACCAATCCCAAACACAATCCCGATCCCAACCCTGGATCGACGATCATGATGCTCGGCCCGATCAACCTCATCCTGATCCTGATCCTGTTCCCTCATGTCCAATCCTGTTATCCCATCTTTCCCATCCTGTCCCAATCACCTGATCCTGATCCTCAGTTCTCTCAATCCATCCCATCCTGATCCTGGTCCCAATCAGTGTCTCAATCCCAATCCAAATCCAGATCCTGATTCCCATCCTGGTCATCATGCCAGATCCTGATCCTGTTCCCAATCAGGCTCTCAATCCCAATCCCAATCCTGATCCCATCCCAATCCTGCTCCCCATGCCAAGCCCGATCCCAATCCCAATCCCGATTCCCATCCTTGTCCCCATTCCAACCCTGATCCCAATCCTTATCCTGATCAGTCTTTCAATCCCAATCTCAATCCTGACCCTGATCCCAATCAGTGTCTCAATCCCAATCAACCAATCCATGAATCCAATCCAATCGATTCCCATCCTTGTCCCTCCAGCCTGATTCCGATCCTGTCCCGATTCCCATCCCTGTCCTGATTCCCATCCCTGTCCCCATGCCAACCCTGATCCCAATCCTGATCCTGATCAGTCTTTCAATCCCAATCCCGATCCCAATCCCAATCCCAATGCCAATCCCGATCCCGATTCCCATCCCTGTCCTGATTCCCATCCCTGTCCCCATGCCAGCCCTGATCCCGATCCTGATCCTGATCAGTCTCTCAATCCCAATCCCGATCCCAATCCCAATCCCAATCAGTGTCCCAATCCCAATCCCGGTCGCGATTCCCATCCCTGTCCCCATGCCTTCCCTGACCCCGCTCCCTTTCCCGCTTTTCCAGAGCTCTGGAAGATCCTGGCGCTGCTCTATTACCCGGTGCTGTACGCGCCCCTGCTGGCCTGCGCCGGCCCCCGGCACCGCCTGGGCTACGGGGCCGGGGCGCTGCTGGCCTGGGCGCACTGCGCCTGCCACCTGGGACACCGCCTCCAGTGCCCCCTGGCCACCAAGGTGCGTGCCCCTGACGTGTCACTGGGGCTGCCTGGGGTGGCCCTGAGCGGTTGTGGCTCCCTTGTCACCTCCCTGAGTGGCCCCGAGGAGTTGTCACCTCCTGGGGTGGCCCTGAGGTGTCACAGCATCCTGGGGTGGCCCTCAAGGTTGTGGCTCCCTTTGTCACCTCCCTGGGGTGGCCCTGAGGTGCTGTGGCTCCCTTGTCACCTCCCTGGATTTGTCCTGAGGGGTTGTGGCTCCCTTGTCACTTCCCTGAGTGGCCCTGAGGTGTCACAGCTTCCTGAGGTGGCCCTGAAGGTTGTGGCTCCCTTTGTCACCTCCCTGGGGTGGCCCTGAGGTGTCACAGCATCCTGGGGTGGCCCTGAAGGTTGTGGCTCCCTTGTCACCTCCCTGGATTTGTCCTGAAGGTTTGTGGCTCCCTTGTCACCCTCTGTGGTAGCCCTGAGGTGTCACGGCTTCCTGAGGTGGCCCTGAGGAGTTGTGGCTTCCTTGTCACCTCCCTGAGTGGCCCTGAGGTGTGGTCACCTCCCTGGGATGGCCCTGAGGGGTCATGGCTACCTTGTCACTCCTTGAGTGACCCTGAGGTGTCACAGCTTCCTGGAGTGGCCCTGAAGGTTTGTGGCTCCCTTGTCACCTCCTGAGGTGGCCCTGAGCTGTTGTCACCTCCTGGGGTGGCCCTGAGGTGCTGTGGCTCCCATCTTGTCCCAGCAGTGTCACCTGACTGGGGTGGTGGCACTGACCCCATGTTCCCAGGGTGGTGGCAGTGTCCCCATGTCCCTGCAGGGGTGGTGGCACTGACCCTGTCCCCATCCCAGATCCACAGGCTGTACTCCCTACTGTCCCCTGTCCCTGCAGGGGTGGTGGCAGTGTCCCCATGTCCCTGCAGGGGTGGTGGCAGTGACCCTGTCCCCATCCCAGATCCACCGGCTGTACTCCCTGCTGTCCCATGTCCCCACCCTGCTGTCCCTGGCCCTGCTCAGTCTCTGGTACCCGGCGCTGCTCGTGCGCAGCCTGCGCCGCGGGGACAGCGCGGAGCCGCAGGTACGGACACGGGAATTCGGGATCGGGATCGGGATCGGGAATGGGATTGGGAATGGGAATGGGAATGGGAACGGGAATGGGAACGGGAATGGAAATGGAAATGGGAGTGGGAATGGGAACAAGAGCAGGAGCGGGAGCAGGAGCTGGAATGGGAATGGGAACGGGAATGGGAATGGGAGCGGGTGCAGGAGCAGGAGCAGGAGCGGGAATGGGAATGGGAAAGGGAATGGAAATAGGAATGGGAATGGGAATGGGAACGGGAGCAGGAGCAGGAGCTGGAATGGGAATGGGAATGGGAATGGGAATGGGAATGGGAGCAGGAGTGGGAACGGGATTGGGAACAGGAATGGGAATGGGAATGGGAATGGGAATGGGAGCAGGAGCAGGAGCACGAGCAGGAGCAGGAGTGGGAATGGGAATGGGAATGCAAATGGGAATGGGAATGAGAATGAGAATGGGAATGGGAACGGGAGCAGGAGCAGGAGCGGGAATGGGAATGGGAATGGGAATGGGAGCAGGAGTGGGAACAGGATTGGGAACAGGAATGGGGATGGGAATGGGAATGGGAATGGGAATGGGAACAGGGTTGGGAAATGGGAATGGGAACTGGATTGGGATTGAGAGACTGATTGGGATCAGGGTTGGGATCTGGATTGGGATCAGGGTTGGCATGGGGACCAGGACGGAATCAGAATCAGGATTAGGATCAGGATTGGGATTAAGAGATTGATTGAGACCAGGATTGGGATTAGGATTGAGAGCCTGATTGGGATCAGGGTCAGGATCGGGATGAGGGTTGGCATTGGGACCAGGATGGGAATCAGGGCTGAGATCAGGATTGGGATTGAGAGACTGATCGGGATCGGGATCAGGGCTGGGATCGAGATCAGGATCATGGGATGGGGACCACCAGAGTGGTAATCAGGATTGGGATCAGGATTGGGATCAGGCTCTTGGCACGTTCCCTTCCTGGCTCTGGAGGAATTCCAGAGGGATTTGGGAAGGGATTATTCCCATTTTTCCGTACCAACATCACACATTGCGTATCCCATCCCGGGCTGGGAAATTCCCATTGGGATATGGCCAGGAGGGGGGCGTGGCCAGGGAAGCTCCACCTCCCCAAATCCATCCATTTTTCCCAGATTCCCGGGAAAAGCTATTACAGGAAGTACCTCAAGGCTGTGCTGTCCAAGCGGGGCCGGAAGGAGAGGTAAGGACGGCAATTCCCAGCAATTCCCGGCAATTCCCGTTCCCGGCAAACCCCATTCCCGAAATTCAGGAATGTCACCCTCTCCCGCCTCCCACAGCTCGGCCAAGATCGAGGAGAGCCTCTGGTCCCGGATCCGCTCCTACCTGCTCTCCTACGTCTACATTCCCGAGGAAGGTGGGCACCGGGAAAATCCCGTGGAAGCGGGGAATGGTGGAAGTTGGGATTTATGGATCATTTCCAAGATCCCAAGTTGCAAATCCATGGAAGAGGGGTCTTGGGAATGATGGGAATCCCATGGAGACCCCGTAAATTCATGGAAATGTGGAGTGATTGGAACCCCATGGAGACCCCATAAATCCATGGAAAAGGGGAATGGTGGCAATCCCATGGAAACCCCATAAATCCATGGAAAAAGAGAATGATGGGAACCTCATGGAGACCCCCCAAATCCATGGAAAAGGGATTCTGGGTCAATTCCAGGGAGGCTGGGGCAACCTCAGTTTTCCTGGGAAAGCTTGGCCAGGGAATATCCCGGAGGTGGCACCTGGTTTTCCTGGGAAAAGCAGGGTGGAGCCATCCATCCATCCATCCATCCATTCCTGGCAGGAATTCCTGGTGGGAGCCCCATTCCTGGTGTTCTCCAGGAGCCTGAGCCTGCCTCGCTGCCCCTCCTCCATCCCAAATCCCGGCTCCTCTCCCGCTTTTCCCTCCAGGATTCCGGATCCCGCTGAAGCTGGTGGTGTCCCTCACCGTGGCCGTCATCGCCGTCTACCAGGTGACACTGGGGACGTTCCCGGAGCATCCCGGGGGTCACCTGCACGCCACTGAAATTCCTTCTGGAATTCCACGCTCCCGAGGCTCTGCCAAGCCTTAAATCCCACAATCCCTCGGGATGTGTGCTGTAAATCTGGAAATCCCACAGGATCTCAGCCGTAAATCCCGGAATCCCGTGGGATCCGGCCGTAAATCTGGCAATCCTGCGGGATCCCAGTCATAAATCCCAAAATCCCACAGGATCCCAGCCATAAATCCCAAGGGATCCCAGCCATAAATCTGAAAATCCCACAGGATCCCAGCCGTAAATCCCGGAATCCCGTGGGATCTGGCCGTAAATCTGGCAATCCTGCAGGATCCCAGTCATAAATCCCAAAATCCCACAGGATCCCAGCCATAAATCCCATGGGATCCCAGCCATAAATCTGAAAATCCCACAGGATCCCAGCCGTAAATCCCGGAATCCCGTGGGATCTGGCCGTAAATCTGGCAATCCTGCAGGATCCCAGCCATAAATCCCAAAATCCTGTGGGATCCCAGCCATAAATCCTGTAGGATCCTGGTCTTAAATCCTGCAATGTCGCGGGTTCCCAGCTGTAAATCCTGCAATCCTGTGGGATCCCAGCCATAAATCTCAAAATCCCACAGGATTTCTGCCATAAATTCCACAATCCCACAGGATCTGAGCAGTAAATCCCACAATCCCATAGGATCCCAGCCATAAATCCCGAAATCCCACAGGATCCCAGTCATAAATCCCAAAATCCCATGGGATCCCAGCCATAAATCCCACAGGATCCCAGTCATAAATCCAACAATATCTCAGCCATAATTCCCAAAATCCCACAGGATCCCAGCCATAAATCCCATGGGATCTCAGCCATAAATCCCACAATCCCATGGGATCCCAGCCATAAATCCCATGGGATCCCAGCCATAATTCCCCAAATCCCACAGGATCCCAACCATAAATCCTGTGGGATCCCAGCCATAATTCCCCGAATCCCACAGGATCCCAACCATAAATCCCACAGGATCCCAGTCATAAATCCCAAAATCCCATGGGATCCCAGCCATAAATCCCACAGGATCCCAGCCATAAATCCCACAAGATCCCAGCTATAATTCCCAAAATCCCACAGGATCCCAGCCATAAATCCCAAAATCCCACAGGATCCCAGCCATAAATCCCATGGGATCCCAGACATAATTCCCAAAATCCCACAGTATCCCAGCCATAAATTCCACAGGATCCCAGCCATAAATCCCACGGGATTCCACAGGATCCCAACCATAAATCCCCAAATCCCACAGGATCCCAACCATAAATGCTGTGGGATCCCAACCATAAATCCCCAAATCCCACAGGATCCCAACCATAAATGCTGTGGGATCTCAGCCATAAATCCCGAAATCCCACAGGATCCCAGCCATAAATCCTGTGGGATCCCAGTCATAAATCCCGAAATCCCACGGGATCCCAGCCATAAATCCCTCGGGATCCCAGCCATAAATCCCAAAATCCCACAGGATCCCAGCCATAAATCCCACGGGATCCCAGCCATAAATCCCCAAATCCCACAGTATCCCAGCCATAAATCCCACAGGATCCCAGCCATAAATCCCAAAATCCCACAGTATCCCAGCCATAAATCCCGTGGTATCCCAGCCATAATTCCCCAAATCCCACAGGATCCCAGCCATAAATCCCACGGGATCCCACAGGATCCCAACCATAAATCCCAAAATCCCACAGGATCCCAACCATAAATCCTGTGGGATCCCAGTCATAAATCCCGAAATCCCACGGGATCCCAGCCATAAATCCCTTGGGATCCCAACCATAAATCCTGTGGGATCCCAGCCATAAATCCCACAATCCCATGGGATCCCAGCTGTAAATAAATGGAAAAGGGGAATCCGGCAATCCCACGGGATCCCAGCCGTAAATCCCGTGTCCTCCCAGGTGGCCCTGCTGCTCCTGCTGGCCGTTGTCCCCACGCTCCGGATTGTCCGGGCGGGAATGACCAAGGACGTGGTGGTGCTGCTGGTGCAGTTCGGGCTGGTGCCCTCGGACAATCCGGCCGTGCCGGGGGACATGGAAAAGGAGCTCGGCACCGTCCGGCACTACCTGTGGTCACTGGAAGGTGGGATCCCGGCCGGATCGCCATTCCAGAGGGGGATTTGGGCGGGAATTCCTGGGGATTCCTGGTCTGGAGAACGGGATGGGGAGGATTATGTAGGGGGATTTTGGGAGGGTGAGATGGGGTGGATTCCAGGGGGATTTCTGAAAGATTCCTGGCCGGAGGATGGGACTGGGAGGATTCCAGGGGGATTTTGGAAGATGGGATGGAGCAGATTCCAAGGGAATTTCAGGAGGATTCCTGACCCAGAGGACGGGTCTGGGAGGATTCCAGGGGATTTTGGGAGAATGGGATGGGGCAGATTCCGGGGATTTTGGGACGACAAAAATGGGGCAGATTCCAGAGGGATTTTGGGAGGATTCCTGCCGTGAGGATGGGACTGGGAGGATTCCAGTGGGATTTCTGGAAGATAGGATGGAGCAGATTCCAAGGGAGTTTCAGGAGAATTCCTGACCCAGAGGACGGGTCTGGGAGGATTCCAGGGGGATTTTGGGAGAATGGGATGGGGCAGATTCCGGGGGGATTTTGGGACGACAAAATGGGGCAGATTCCAAAGGGATTTTGGGAGGATTCCTGCCGTGAGGATGGGACTGGGAGGATTCCAGTGGGATTTCTGGAAGATAGGATGGAGCAGATTCCAAGGGAGTTTCAGGAGGATTCCTGGCCTGGAGGACAGGACTGGGAGGATTCCAGGGGGATTTCTGGAAGATAGGATGGAGCAGAATCCAAGGGAATTTTAGGAGAATTCCTGACCCAGAGGATGGGACTGGGAGGATTCCAGGGGGATTTTGGGAGCAACTGGCAGGGATGGGGCTGTGCCAAGGCGGGAAGAGACTCTGGGAAAAGCCATTGGGAAGAGGCAGAGGGAAGAGCTGGAGGGAAGAGGCGGCAGATGCTGCAGGCTTGGAAATGTGCTGGAAGTGAACAGATGGGCCCTGGATCCCTGGAGAGTGGAAATCCTTGGATGGGGGATGAGGGGAGAGCGGGGAAGAAGGAACAGCAGGGATGGGGGATAGCAGGAGTGAGGGAATGGGGATGAAGGAATAGCAGGGATGAGGGAATTCCAGGGGTGAGGGAATTTTTAGGAAAAAGGGATAGCTGGGATGAGGGAATTCCAGGGATAGCTGGGATGAGGGAATTCCAGGGATAAAGGAATAGAAGGGATAAGGGAATAGCAGGGATAAGGGAATAGCAGGGATGAGGGAATTCCAGGGGTGAAGGAATAGCAGGGATCAGGAAAGCTCAGGGATGAGGGAATTTCAGGGATGAGGGAATTTCAGGGATAAAAGATCAGCAGGGATCAGGGAATTTCCAGGGTCAGGGAATTCCAGGGTAAAGGATCAACAGGGATGAGGCAATTCCAGGGATGCAGGAATTCCAGGGATGAGGGACTCCCAGGGATAAATGAACAGGAGGGATGAGGGAATTTCAGGGAAAAAGGAATAGAAGGGACGAGGGACTAGCAGGGATGAAGGGATAGCTGGGATGAGGGAATTCCAGGGATAAGGGATCATCAGGGACGCCCCCTCCTTCCTGGGGCTCCCCCCAGCTCCCGGGAGGATTCCTGTGCCTTTTCCTGGATCCCCAAACCTCTCTCATCCTGGTTTTTTCCCCTCCATCCCGCTTTCCCACCGATCCCCTTTTCCCAAGCCCCCATCCCAGCTCGCTCCAGGGATTTTCCCAGATTTCCCTTCCCCTTTTCCCTCCCTCTGTCCCGTCCATCCCCTGTTGGGAGCTGAAGGAGAGAGGGACAAAAGGAGGGAAACTGAGGCAGGGCGCCAATCCCGAGGCACAATTCCCGCTAGAACGCCATTCCCGGCGTTATTCCCGGGAATTCCCCGAGTCCAGGAGTGTTTTCCCGTTTTTCCGCAGTCTGCTACATCTGCTCGCTGGCGCTGAGCTGCCTGCTCACCTGCGCCATGCTGCTCCGGAGCCTCGGCAGCCACAGGTGGGGCCGCATTCCCGGCACTCCCTGACCCATTCCCGGCATTCCCTGACCCATTCCCAACATTCCCATCGCCATTCCCAACATTCCCATCTCCATTCCTGACATTCCCTGCCCCATTCCCAATGTCCCAGCCCCATTCCCCGTGTTCCTGTCCCTCTTCCCAGCCCCATTCCCGACATTCCCAGCCCCATTCCCGACATTCCCAGCCCCATTCCCAACATTCCCATCGCCATTCCCAACATTCCCATCCCCATTCCTGACATTCCCTGCCCCATTCCCAATGTTCCCATCCCCATTCCTGACATTCCCTGCCCCATTCCCAGTATTCCCATTCCCACTATCCCCATCCCTGTTCCAGGTATTCCCATCCCCATTCCCAATGTTCTCATCCACATTCCCACTATTCCCAGCCCCATTCCCGGTATTCCGATCCTCAGTCCCAACATTCCTGTCTCCATTCCCGATGTTCCCGTCCCCATTTCCACTATTCCCATCCCTATTCCCAGTATTCCCAGCCCCATTCCCAGTATTCCCATCCCCATTCCTGCTGTTCCTGTCCCCATCCCCAGTATTCCCAACCCCATTCCTGACATTCCCAGCCTCATTCCCAGTATTTCCATCCCCATTCCCACTATTCCCATCCCTGTTCCTGGTATTCCCAGCCCCATTCCTGGTATTCCCAGCCTCATTCCCGTATTCCCATCCCCATTCCCAATATTCCGATGCTCAGTCCCAACATTCCTGTCTCCATTCCCAATGTTCCCCATTCCCACTATTCCTATCCCTATTCCCCATATTCCCAGCCCCATTCCCGATGTACCCAGCCCCATTCCCAATATTTCCATCCCCATTCCCACTATTCCCATCCCTATTCCTGGTATTCCCATCCCCATTCCCGATATTCCGATCCTCAATTCCCAACATTCCTGTCTCCATTCCCGATGTTCCCATCCCCATTTCCACTATTCCCATCCCTATTCCCAGTATTCCCAGCCCCATTCCCAGTATTCCCAGCCTCATTCCTGCTATTCCCAACCCCATTCCCGACATTCCCAGCCTCATTCCCAGTATTCCCATCCCCATTCCCACTATTCCCATCCCTGTTCCTGGTATTCCCAGCCCCATTCCCGGTATTCCCATCCCCGTTCCTGATATTCCGATGCTCAGTCCCAACATTCCTGTCTCCGTTCCCAATGTTCCCCATTCCCACTATTCCCATCCCTATTCCCCATATTCCCCGCCCCATTCCCGATGTACCCAGCCCCATTCCCAATATTTCCATCCCCATTCCCACTATTCCCCTCCCTATTCCTGGTATTCCCAGCCCCATTCCTGATATTCCGATCCTCAATTCCCAACATTCCTGTCTCCATTCCCGATGTTCCCATCCCCATTTCCACTATTCCCATCCCTATTCCCAGTATTCCCAGCCCCATTGCCGGTACTCCCAGCCTCATTCCTGATATTCCCAACCCCATTCTCGATATACCTAGCCCCATTCCCAGTATTCCCAGCCTCATTCCTGCTATTCCCAACCCCATTCCCGACATTCCCATCCCCATTCCCGACGTCCCCGTCCCCATTCCCGGAATTTTCCCAGGTCCAACCTGCGGGCGCTGTACCAGGGCGCCGTGCTGGACGTGTTTTCCAAGGCCCACATCCTGCGGCCTTCCCGGGAAGCCGTGGTCTGCTGGATCGCCTTCTCCAGCTTCCAGGCGGCCTTCGCCTGCCTGGGTACGGAATTTCGGGATCATGGGATGGGACATCCCCATTCCCTTAAGGATTAAGCGTCAATTTCCCGTTTTCGCCCCATTTCCAAGAGGGTTTTTATCCCCCTTCTCTCAACTGGAATCTGGCGGGTTTTGGGAACCTGGGATGGTTGGGAATTGGGAAAAACTGGGAAGATAATTGGGAAAATTGTGTAAAAATGGAAAAATTGGGTTGGGAATTCAAAGAGGAGGAAGGGGTGGGATGATGCCTGGGTAACAGAATTTTGGGATTGTGGGATGGGGAAGATCCCGATTTTCTTAAGGATTAAGAAGCAATTTCCCATTTTCACCCCGTTTCCAGAAGGGTTTTTATCCCCCTTTCCTCAAACGGGATCTGGCAGGAAATTTGGGAACACGGGATGGTTGGGAATTGGGAAAAACTGGAAAAATAATTGGGAAAATTGTGTAAAAAATGGAAAAATTGGGTTGGGAATTCAAAGAGGAGGAAGGGATAGGATGATGCCTGGGTAACAGAATTTTGGGATTGTGGGATGGGGAAGATCCTGATTTTCCTAAGGAATAAGGAACAATTCCCTGTTTTCGCCCCGTCTCCAGAAGGGTTTTTATCCCCCTTTCCTCACACGGGATCTGGCAGGAATTTTGGGAACCTGGGATGGTTGGGAATTGGGAAAAGCTGGAAAAATAATTGGGAAAATTGTGTAAAAAATGGAAAAATTGGGTTGGGAATTCAAAGAGGATGAAGGGATAGGATGATGCCTGGGTTTGACTGGATCCCAAATATTTGTGTGGGGAAAGCTGTGGAATCCTCTGGTCCTTGGTGAATTCCAGGGGCTCCTCGTCCCCATCCCAGCTTGGATCATCCTGGGAATGGGGTGGGGGACCCCAAAAAGAGGGAAAATCTTCCTGTCCCCATCTCAGCCTGGATCATTCTGGGAATGGGGTGGAGGACCCTAAAAAAAGGGAAAAATCTTCACTCCACCCCCAGGAATTGTGGAGGCAGTCCCTTGGGAATGCAGAATGGGGTTTTTATGGGATTTGGGGAAGAAGAGCCGTTTTCCAATCCTGAATTCCACCTCCATGTCCCCATTCCCAGGTCTCCTGATCCAGCAGGTGATTTTCTTCCTCTGCTCCGTGGCCTTCACCTTCCTGGTGGTGATCCCACTCCAGGCCGGCACCAGCTCCCCGCTCTTCGGGATCATCCGGAACATGTGGTGAGCCCTCGGGAAGGGCTGGAGACCCCACGGGATGGCCCTGGATGGGTTTGGGGTGCTCCATTTGGGGTTTTTCCAATACCACTGGAGGTTCCTGCCTGGGACGGTGTTTTGGGACATTCCCGGTATTTTGGGACATTCCCGGTGTCCATCCCGCTCGTTGGGATCATCGGGAAGATGTGGTGAGCTGGAAACCCCAAGGGATGGCCCTGGATGGGTTTGGGATGTTCCATTTGGGGTTTTTCCAACACCGCTGGAAGTTCCTGCGTGGGACGGTGTTTTGGGACATTCCCGGTGTTTTGGGACGTTCCTGATATTTCGGGACATTCCTGATATTTCGTGACATTCCCGGTATTTTGGGACATTCCCAGTCCCACTCTTCAGGATCATCCAGAAGATGTGGTGAGCTGGAAAACCCAAGGGATGACCCTGGATGGGTTTGGGATGTTCCATTTGGAGTTTTTCCAATACCACTGGAAGTTCCTGCCTGGGACGGTATTTTGGGACATTCCCGGTGTTTTGGGACATTCCCGGTATTTTGGGACATTCCCGGTGTCATCCCGCTCTTCCAGGCCCTTCTGGCTGACCCTGGTGCTGGCTGTCCTCGTGCAGCATCTCCTGGCTCGTTCCCAGTTCCTGGAGCAGCATTCCCTGCAGAAGGAGCTCACCAACAGGTACGGGGACACCGCGATCGGCCCCGATTGTCCCCGATTGTCCCCAAGTGTCCCCAGTTGTCCCCAGCTGGGGTTGATGGGAATCCCAGGCACCCACAGGGGTTTCTCCGGATGTTCTGGCTTGGATTTTGGCTGGGGAAGCCCAGATCCCTCGGGATTGGCTGGATGGAGTTGGTCACCACTGGCAGATGTCCCTCACTGCGACACGGTGTCACCACCCCAGATCCCGGTGACAGGGACCCAAGTGTCCTGTGCCACCACTTCTGTCACACTCCTGGCAGGACAGTGATGCTCTCCTGGGCCAGTGTCCATCCCAGGCCACCAAAAGATGTCCCTCACTAAGACACGATGTCACCACCCGAGACTAGGTGACAGGGACCCAGGTGTCCTGTGCCACCTCCTGGCAGGACTGTGACACTCTCCTGAGCCAGTGTCCATCCCAGGCCACCAAGAGCTGTCCCACAATCCCACATGGTGTCACCACCCAAGACCAGGTGACAGAGGGAACCAGGTGTCCTGTGCCACCACTTCTGTCACACTCCTGGCAGGACAGTGACGCTCTCCTGGAGCCAGTGTCCATCCCAGGCCACCAGGAGTTGTCCCTCACTCTCACATGGTGTCACCACCCAAGACCAGGTGACAGAGGGACCCAAACATCCCCTGCTGTGGCAGCGAGTCCCTCCTGGAGGCGCAGGCCTCCACCCGATATCCCAAGCCCACATTTTGGCCGGTTCCTCCCTGTCCGAGCAGAAAAGGAGCTCCCGACGCTTCTCCAGTGGCCCGGGAGGGCGGTGGCTCCTCCCAGCGGGACGGGGCCACCTCAGCCGGACACGGGCGGGGCCGGGAGGTTGGGATTGGCCGGAGTTTCCTCGGGAAGCGCCATCCCATGGATCTGGGTCCTTGCAGGCGCGCCCTGTACATCGTCACCTTCCTGCTCTTCCCCACCAACGTCCTGGTGGGCGTCCTGGCCGCAGTGTGGCGCGTGGTCATCTCCGGCCTCTACAACGCCGTCCACTTGTGCCGGCTGGACATCAGCCTGCTGCAGCGCGGCGTGGAGACCTTCGACCCAGGTGGGGCGGCCGGACGTCCCCGTGCCACCAGCGGGGCCCTTGTCCCACCGCGGCGGGGTTGGGGTGGGGGCCTGGAGGGTGGCCTCAAGCGTTGGGAATGGGACACCTGGAGCAGGGGGCTTCCCATGATTCCTGCTTTTTTATCCCCCCCAAAAAAATGAGTGGTGACCTTTGAGCCTCACCAGTGGTCACCTCATGGCTTGGGAGAAAGAAGGAAGGACTTTGGGGGACCTTGGGGGCCTTTGGGGACCTCAGGCCTTCCTCCATATTTCCTGCTGGGGTTGAGGGTGGCTTGGAAATGGGATGATGGGAGCAGGTGGCTTCCCCAGATTCCTGCTCGGTCCGGCTTTTTTATCCCAAAAAGTGTGGGGTGACCTCTGGGGTTTCACCTTTATCCCGGGAACATCAGGCCTTCCTGCATTTGTCCTGCTGGGACGGAGCGTGGCTCCAAACCCTTGAAAATGGAACGCCTGGAGCAGGTGGTGACATCTGGGTCCAACTTTTTATCCCAAAAAAAGTGGGATGAGCTTTGATGTTTCACCTCATGTCCTGGGATAGAGGGGAGGGAAACTCAGGGGAGCTCAGGCTGGTCCCTGCTTTTCCGGCTGGGATTGTGGGAGCACGGGAAGCAGAGCAGGACTGGGCTCCAGGAAGGGGGAATGCTGTCCCCGCTGAGCGCGGTGTCCCCGCAGGGTACCACACCTACTGCCACTACCTGAAGGTGGAGGTGAGCCAGTGCCACCCGCTGCTGAAAGCATTCTGCTCCCTGCTGCTGCAGCCCGGCCGGCCAGAGCCACCCGCAGCGCCCCGGGACACACACCTGGAGGAAGGTGGGACCTGGGGACCTGGGGGGAAGGGGGAAGGGACAGGCTGGGGACCACGTGATGGCATCGCTGGGTGGTGTGGGGACACCTCCATCCATCCATCCATCCATCATCCATCATCCATCCATCATCCATCATCCATCCATCCATCCATCCATCCATCCATCCATCCATCATCCATCATCCATCCATCCATCCATCCATCCATCCATCATCCATCCATCATCCATCCATCATCCATCCATCATCCATCATCCATCCATCCATCCATCCATCCATCATCCATCCATCATCCATCCATCATCCATCCATCATCCATCATCCATCCATCCATCCATCATCCATCCCATCCATCCATCCATCCATCATCCATCATCCATCATCCATCCATCCATCCATCATCATCCATCCATCATCCATCCATCCATCCATCATCCATCATCCATCATCCATCATCCATCCATCATCCATCCATCATCCATCATCCATCATCCATCCATCCATCATCCATCCATCCATCCATCATCCATCCATCCATCATCCATCCATCATCCATCATCTATCCATCCATCATCCATCCATCCATCATCCATCCATCCATCCATCCATCCATCCATCCATCCATCATCCATCCATCATCCATCATCATCCATCCATCATCCATCCATCCATCCATCCATCCATCCATCATCCATCCATCCATCCATCCATCCATCCATCCATCATCCATCCATCATCCATCATCCATCCATCCATCATCCATCATCCATCATCCATCCATCATCCATCCATCCATCATCCATCATCCATCCATCCATCATCCATCCATCCATCCATCATCCATCCATCATCCATCCATCCATCCATCCATCATCCATCCATCCATCCATCATCCATCCATCCATCCATCCATCATCCATCCATCATCCATCATCCATCATCCATCCATCCATCCATCATCCATCATCCATCCATCCATCCATCATCCATCCATCCATCCATCATCCATCATCCATCATCCATCCATCCATCCATCATCCATCATCCATCATCCATCCATCATCCATCATCCATCATCCATCCATCCATCATCCATCCATCATCCATCCATCCATCATCCATCATCCATCATCCATCCATCATCCATCATCCATCATCCATCATCCATCATCCATCCATCATCCATCATCTATCCATCCATCCATCCGTCATCCATCATCCATCCATCATCCATCCATCATCCATCCATCATCCATCATCTATCCATCCATCCATCATCCATCATCCATCCATCCATCATCCATCCATCCATCATCCATCCATCATCCATCATCCATCATCCATCATCCATCCATCCATCCATCATCCATCCATCCATCATCCATCCATCCATCCATCATCCATCATCCATCATCCATCATCCATCCATCCATCCATCCATCCATCCATCCATCCATCATCCATCATCATCTATCCATCCATCATCCATCCATCCATCCATCCATCATCCATCATCCATCCATCATCCATCATCCATCATCCATCCATCATCCATCCATCCATCATCCATCCATCATCCATCATCCATCCATCATCCATCAACCATCCATCATCCATCCATCCATCCATCCATCCATCATCCATCAACCATCCATCATCCATCCATCCATCCATCCATCCATCATCCATCCATCCATCATCCATCCATCCATCATCCATCATCCATCCATCCAAGGGCTGATCCCATGCCATGGTTGGGATGGAGCTCTTTGGGATGTGGTGGGACCTTGGTGGCTCCAGGGAAATGGGGCTGGGGCTGGAATCCGGTAATCCTGGAATGCTTTGGGTTGGGAAGGACGTTAAAGCCCATCCAGGGACACCTCCCACTGTCCAAGGCTGCTCCAAACTTTTCTTGGACACTTCCATGTATCCAGGGAGCGCCACAGCTCCTCTGGGAATTCCTTCCCAACGTCCCCCAGTCTCCATACTCCTCTGCACCTCATCCCAATCCCTCTCCCACATTCCTGGTTCTTTTCCAGGCCCTGAACACTTTCTCTGCTGCTCCCCTCTCCTTCCAGGCCTCCAGCTGATGCATCCCAAGCACCCAGCTCCGGGAAGGCGCGGATCCGGCGGATCCGGGCGCGCTGGTGGGTGGCCTACACGCTCCTGCGCAACCCCTCGCTGACCGCTTCCCGAAAAACCGCGCTGGCCGATCCCGCGGCCAACGGCCCCCAGCTCGGCATTCCCAGGCCCTGAATTCCCGGGAATCCCATCCCATCCCCCATCCCATCCCCATCTGCCCCAGCAGGAATTTCGGGCACTTCCCGCTCCCTTTCCCAGCCTCCAGACTCTCTCCAAGTGTTTTTCCCGAAATCCTCGCTGAGCTGCTCCTGAGATGACACCTCCGAGCCCGGCCTGGAGCCGAGCCAAGGAAAACGCTCCCAGCATCCCGAAAATATTTTGGGATTCACTCCTGCAAACGAGCCCCGTTCTCAGCAGCTTTTCCAACACGGCACAATTCCCAAAAAACTGGGAGAGGAGCATGGGGGGGATCCTCAGCCAGCTGAAGGAATTCTCAACCACCAGGAATTACTCCTGGAGCTCCACGTGGGACAAAATTCCCATTCCCAGCCTCTTCCTTCCCCATCCCGGCTCCATCTGGGCTCCACATCCTCTCCCAGGATGTTTTTTCTCCCCAATTTTTGAAGGATCAAATCCCCTCCTGCTCCCTGTCCTCTCCCATTCCCAGTTTTGTGGCAATCCCGTGGTTTTCCGGGGCTGGGATCCATGGAAAGCCTCCCGGGGAAGGAGAATAAACGGATGCCTCATCCCTACTCCCAAATGCGCGTTTTCCTTGGATATTCCAAGTTCCAGTGGGATTTGGGGCCATCCCAGCCCCGAATCCCAAAAACGGTTGGGATGACCTTGCCCAGCAGAAATTCTGGGGATCTGCTCCAGCTGGGAATGTCAGGATCCAATTAATGATCCCACTTCAGGCCGGTTTTATGGGAAAACCTCTCCCTTCGCAATCTGCTTTGGGAAAGGCCCAAAACTGTGGCTTTGGGAAGGGCGGGAATGGGAAGGGATAAAAACCATGGTGGTGCTGGATCATCTCTTCCTGCTCTTAAATCCCACAATTCCCAACTTTTTTGGGCTGGAATGAGCAGGCTCCTGGTGGCTCCTTCCATCCCAAACAACCCAAGATTCCTTTCTTTGGGAATTCTCCTCCCACCCCGCGTGGAGCTGTGGGATCGTCCCGGGATTTCCTTGCACCTGCTCTGCACAGGATCCCAAGGGCACCATTCCCTCCCTCTGGAATGCTCCTGTTCTTCAGGATTTCCTTGGAGCATCCCCTCCCCTTTCCCAGGATTCCCTCCCAGCCCATCCCAACCTCTGCGGCTCCAAAGGCAGCTTAAAATCCCTTAAAAAATCCCTTTTGAAATCCCTAAAATATCTTAAAATATCCCTTTAAAAGTCTCAAAAATCCCTTTTAAAAAAAAAAAGTTAAAAATCCCAAAATTCCCTTTTTAAAATCCCTTTCAAAATCCCTAAAATACCTTAAAATATCCCTTTAAAAATAAAAAAAAATATCTCTTTTCAAAATCCCTAAGATATCTTAAAATAGTCCTTTCAAAATCTCAAAAATCCCTTTAAAATAGCCTTCAAAAATCCCAAAATTCCCTTTAAAAAATCCCTTAAAAATCCCTAAAATCCCTTTTAAAAATCCCTTTCAAAATCCCTTCAATACCTTAAAATAGCCCTTAAAAAAAATCCCTTTAAAAATAAAAAAAAATCCTTTAAAAAATCCCTTAGAAATCCCTAAATTCCCTTTTAAAAATTCCTTTCAAAATCCTTAAAATATCTTAAAATATCCCTTTAAAAATAAAAAAATAATCCCTATAAAAATTCCCCTTCAAAATCCCTAAAATCCCCTTCAAAATCCCCAAAACCCCCTCTCAAAAATCCCTTTAAAATACCTAAATTCCCTTTTAAAAATCCCTTTCAAAAATCCCTAAAATCCCTTCAAAAATTTCCAAAAAATTCTGTGGCAGCTCCACGGGTGGGGCTGAATTTTGGGATCTGTTTCCACAGCCCCACCCAAGGCTCCCTGGAGATCCATGGAATTTGCAGGGTTTCTGGGATTGCAGCAGCGCCCTGGGCGGGATTTGGGATTTTCTTCCCCTTCCTGGTGATTCCTGGCTGGAATTCCCGGAATAAATCCCTGCTATTCCCAAGGATAAAATGGATCCTTGGTGAAACAAACCCAAAATCTTCATTGAGGCCACGCTTTTTATCCCATAAAATTTGTGGGAATCCAGGAGCTCCCCACAGAGACCTCGGCTGCCACTTTTCCCTAAAATCCAGCTGGATTTGGAATTTTGGTGCTGGAGAGCTCCAGACTGTGCTTTTCCCTGATTTTGGGGTCACTTCCATTCCCAAGCTGCTGCAGGGGGGAATTTTGGGGTATCCAGGATTTTGAGGGGTTCCCTCAGGACTTGGGGAGGGAAATTTGGGGGATCTTGGGGTGCTCTGGCACTGGGAAGGATTTGGGGGATTCGAGGAGATGCCACGGGGCAGGGAAGGATTTTGGGAAGTTGGGAGGATTCTCCAGAACTGTGAAGGATTTGGGAAAACTGGGGGGGTGCTCCAGAAATGGGAATGATTTGGGAAAACTTCCAGCACTGGGAAAGATTTGGGGGATCTGAGGGGATTCTCTGGCACCGGGAAAGATTTGGGAAAACTGGGGAAACTCTCTGGGACAGGGAAGGATTTTGGGGAGCTGGGAGGATTTTGGGGAGCTGGGAAGGTTTTGGGAAAACTGAGGGGATGCTCCAGAAATAGGAAGGATTTGGGAAAACTCCAGCACTGGGAAGGATTTGGGAAAACTGGCACTGGGAAGGATTTAGGGATTCTCCAGCAATGGGAAGGATTTGGGAAAGCTGGAAATGACAGAAGTGTCCCCTGATCCAGGAGGATTGGGGACAATCTGGGGGAGCCCAGGAGCCGCTGGCTTGGGACATTTTGGGATTTTGGGATGCACAGACCAAGCGGAGCCCGGCTGGTTTAGGAAATAAAAAAAAGTTTATTCAAAGTGCTTATAAAAAGTAATTATTAATTCAAAGTGTTTATAAAAAGTAATTATTATTTCAAGGTGTTTATTAATTCAAGGTATTTATTAAAATGGTTGATTTGTTAAAGGTGTTTATTACAGGTATTTCTTAATTGAAGGCGTTCATTAAAGGCATTAATTAAAGGCATTTATTGCTGTCCCTACAGGGCACTGCAAGGCCAGGGGGCTGCAGGGCGTGCCCAGATCCCACCGGGAATTCCGGCGGCACCGGAGCTGTGTCCCGGTCCGGGGGCAATGGACATTCCCAAATCCTGCCCGAGGGATTTGGGAACATCCCAGTCTTTCCCCATTCCCACCGGGAAGGGTTTGGGAATCTTTGGCTCAAGCGGGGCAGCCCGGTGGGTCCAGCCCAGACGGGTTTTTGGGGTTGGAATTCCTGCAGAATTCCAGGGGCTCCCACAGGGATAAAACCTGGGAATTCCTTCCCGCTCCAAAGCCGTGGCTCCACCCCAATCCTCTGTCACAGCTGTGTCCCCCAGGACCCCATTCCCAGGCTCCATTTCCATGGAAAACTGGAAAAAAGCAGCTTGTTTTCTGTGGAAAATTGGAGGGAGCATCTCCTTTTCCATGGAAAAACAGGGGAAAAGCAGCTCCAGGGGCTGGAGGGAAGGATGGATGGATGGATGGATGATGGATGGATGGATGATGGATGATGGATGATGGATGGATGGATGGATGATGGATGATGGATGGATGATGGATGGATGGATGGATGGATGGATGGATGGATGGATGGATGATGGATGGATGGATGGATGGATGGATGATGGATGGATGGATGATGGATGGATGATGGATGGATGGATGGATGATGGATGATGGATGATGGATGATGGATGGATGGATGGATGATGGATGATGGATGATGGATGATGGATGGATGGATGATGGATGATGGATGATGGATGGATGGATGGATGATGGATGGATGATGGATGGATGGATGATGGATGGATGGATGATGGATGATGGATGGATGATGGATGGATGGATGATGGATGGATGGATGATGGATGGATGATGGATGATGGATGATGGATGGATGGATGATGGATGATGGATGATGGATGGATGGATGGATGGATGGATGGATGGATGATGGATGGATGGATGATGGATGGATGGATGGATGGATGGATGGATGATGGATGGATGATGGATGGATGGATGGATGGATGGGATCCATGGATGGATGCAGGGATGGATGGAGCAGTGCAGGATCCCCATCAGGACTTTTCCCACTCCAGGGAAAGGGACTTTGTCCTTGGGTCCCTCCCTAGTGGCAGCTGCGGTGGCTCTGGGGTGGCATTGTCACCATCATCACCCCTGGTGGCCGCGCTCGGATCTGGGCAGGGAGAAAAGCGGGATGTGGCACGTTGGGATCCCGGCTGGATCCGGGCTGGATCTGCCCCACATTCATTCCCCAAGCTCCTCCAGGAGCACCAGGGGCCAGGCCACCCTCCCTGGGCCTGCAGTGGCCCCATCAGGTGCCGGAAGCTGAGCAAAGGCACTAAAAACACTACGGAAAAACAGGAACCCCCTTCACCAGAGCAGCAGCAGCCCCAGAGCCACGGGCAGAATTCCCAGGCGGAATTCCCAGGCCGCCACCGCGGCGCTCCTGACCTCCCTGGGCACGTGGTAGACGATGAGCAGCTTCTCTCCCATGCCGGAGGGGTCCAGCTGGTCATCCTTGGCGCAGCTGTGCCCGCCGGGCTGCCCGGCCTGGGGGTCATCGCGGGGCAGCTCCTCGGCCGGCAGCTCGGAGCCGGCCAGCGCCACGCTGACCGACACGTCGCGCTCGCCCACGTCGTTGACGGCCACGCACGTGTAGGTGCCCTCGTCCTCCTTGCCGAAGTCGGGATGGCCATGGTGCCGTTCTTGAAGGCCAGGAAGCGCCGCCCGGCCCGCCTTGGCGCCGCCGTCCCTCGCCACCGTGGGCCCGGGATGTCCACGCGGCCGCCGGCCGTGCGGATCTGCCAGCGGATCTCGGGCGGGGCTGCCGGCCACGCTGCAGTGCAGGCTCAGAGTTAGGCCGCCCTTAGGCCCGGCTTTGGCAGGGCTCGACAGATAGGTGAGCTGGGCCGAGGGCGCCACGCACAGCGAGCCGGGCATGGCGGTGACGGCGCGGCCCCGCAGGCGAGCCGGGGCGGCGCACAGCGTGGAGCCCGCCCTGGAGAGCACCACCGAGGTGCTGTCGGCCCACTCCTTGAGCCAGAAGAGCTTGCAGGAGCAGTTGAAGGGGTTGTGGAAGAGCTGCAGCTGCGCCAGCGCCGGCAGCGCCTCGAAGGTGCCGCGGGCCAGCGTGGTGAGCTCGTTGTCGTTGAGCCAGAGCGAGCGCAGCTCCCGCAGGCCGCCCAGCGCCCCGCCCGGCAGCGCGGCCAGCCGGTTGTTGCTCAGCTTGAGGATCTGCAGCGCGCTCAGGTTGCGCAGGTCCTGCCACGGGAACTCGGCCAGCCGGTTGTGGCTCAGGTCCAGGTTCTTGAGGTGCGGCAGCGCCGCGAAGGTGCCGGGCTCCACGGCCGAGATGTGGTTGTAGCCCAGCCACAGCGACTGCAGCTCGGGCACCTCGGCCAGCGAGGCGCGGCCCAGGCGGCCCAGGCGGTTGGCGGAGAGCGTGAGGATGGTGACATTTGGGGACAGCCCCCGCGGCACGTCCCGCAGCTCGCGGTAGGCGCACTCGGCCAGCAGGCGCCCGTTCTTCTTGGTGGAGCAGGAGCACGGGCTGGGACACGCCAGGCCTGGGGACAGCAGCGTCACCAACGCCAGGACACCGAGCAGCGGCTCCATCCTTCCGTCCTGCCGGGAACAGAGACCGGGAATGAGCCCGGCCGCGACGCGGGGCCGCTTTCCCCACCCCCCTCCCAAACAGCGGGAGGAGAAGCAATTCCAGCTGGAAAAGGCGGTTTGGGATTCTCCCTAAATCCCTGCCTCTGGAGCTTCTCCTTCCCCCTCTGGAAAACGCCTGTTCCGGGTTTGGGATGAAATGTTCCCTTTCCAATTTCCCCCGGGGGTTCCAAACCGGAAACCCCCCCCCCCCCCCTCCCCCCTTTTTTTTTTTTTTTTTTTTTTTCCCCCCCAGCCCCCCCCCCCCCGGGGCCCCCCCCCCCCCCCCCCGCCCCCCCGGGCCCTTTCCCCCCCCCTCCCCCCCCGTCCCCCCCGCCCCCGGGGGCCGGGGGCCCGGCCCGCCCCCCCCCCCCCCCCCCCCCCCCAAAACCCCCCCCCCCGTCCCCCCCCCCAAAACCCCCCCCCCCCCTCCCCCAAACCCTTTCCCCCCCCCCAAAACCCCCCCTAAACCCCCTTTCCCAAACCCCCCCCCCCCAAAACCTCCCCCCCTAAAACCCCCCCCCCGTCCCCTTTCCCCAAACCCCAAAACCTTTTCCCTGCCCCCCCCCCCCCCAAAACCCCTTAAACCCCCCCCCCCCCCCCAAAACCCCTTTTCCCCCCCCCCCAACCCCCCTTTTAAAATTTCCCCCCCCCCCCCCCCCAAAATCCCTCAAATTTTTCCCCCACCCCCCCCAAAACCCCCTTCCCCCCCCCCAAAAACCCCCAAAAAACCCCTTTAAACCCAAACCCCCAACCTTCCCTCTGCCACCCCAAACCCCCCCTTTCCCCTCCCCTTTCCCCAAAAAAAACCCCCCCCCCCCCCCCAAACCCCCCAAAAAAACCCCCCCCCCTCCCCCCCCCCCCAAAAACCCCCCCCCCCTTCCCCCTTTCCCCCAAAACCCAAAAAAAACCCCCCCCCAAAAAAAAAACCCCCCCAACCTTTCCCCCAAAAAACCCCAAAACCCGGAATTAAATTTCCCCCCCCAAAAAAAAATTTCAACCCCATTCCCCCCCCCAAAACCCCCCCCCCCCCCCCCCCCAAAACCCCAAAACCCCCAACCCCCCCCCCCCCCCCAAAAAACCCCCCCCCCCCCTCCCAAACCCCCCCCCCCCCTCCCCAAAACCCCCCAAAATCCCCAAACCCCCAACCCCCCCCAAAAAATCCCCAAAACCCCCAAAATTTTTCCCCCCCCTTAAAACCCCCCCCACCCCCCAAAAAAAAAAACCCCCCCTTTCCCCCCCCAAAAAACCCCAAAACCCCCCCAAAAAGGACCCCAACCCCAAACCCCCCCCAAAACCCCAAACCCCCTTTAAACCCCAAACCCCCCAAAACCCCCCCCCAAATTCCCCCCCCCCCAAATCCCCCCCAAAACCCAAATTTCCCAAAACCCCCCCCAAACCCCCCCCTTCCCCCAAACCCAACCCCAAACCCAAACCCCCAAACCCCCCCCCCCCAAACCCCTTTAAAACTCCCCCCACCCCCAAAATTCCCCTAAAACCGGCCCCCCCCAAAAACCCCCCCAAAACCCAAATCCCCCTTTCCCCAAAACCCCCCAAAACCCCAAAACCCCGGCCCCCCCAAAATCCCAAAACCCCCCCCCCTTTGCCCCCCCCCCTAAAACCCCCCCCCAAACCCCAAACCCCAAAACCCCAAAACCCCCCCCTTTCCCCCCCCCCCAACCCCAAATCCCCCAAACCCCCCCCAAAAAAACCCCTTTTTAAAAAACCCCGGAAAAAATTCTTTCCTTTTAAACCCCCCCCAAAAACCCCCCCCTTTTTACCCCAAAAAAAAACCCCCCCCCCCCCCTTTTTTTCCAAAACCCCAAATTAAATTTTCCCCCCCCCCCCCTTAAAAACCCCCCCAAAACCCCCAAACCCCCCAAAAACCCAAAAAAAAACCCCCCCCCCCAAAAAAAAATTTAAAACCCCCAAAACCCCCCCCCCAAAACCCCAAAACCCCCCCAAACCCCAAAATTCCCCCCCCCCCCCAAAACCCCAAAACCAAACCCCCCTTCCCAAAAAACCCCCCAAAACCCCTAAACCCCCCCCCCCCCAAAACCCAGCCCCCCCAAAACCCCCCCCCAAAAAACCCCCCCCAAATCCCCCAAAAAACCCCCAAACCCCAAAAAAAAACCCCCCCCCCCAAACCCCCAAAACCCCCCAAACCCAAAACCCCAAACCCCCCCCCCCCAAAAAACCCCCCAAACCCCCTTCCCAAAACCCCCCCCCCAAACCCCTTCCTCCCCCCCCCCCCCAAAAACCCTTTAAAAACCCCCTTTTCCCCCCAAACCCAAAAAATTTCCCCCCCCGGGAATTCCCAAACCCAAAAACCCCCCCCCAAAACCCCAAAATTCTTCCCCCAAAAACCCCCCCAAAAAAATTTTCCCCCCCAAAAAAAACCGATTTAAAGGGGGCCCCCAAAAAAAAAGGGGGGGGAAAAATTTGAAGGAAAAGGGAAAAGGAAAGGGAAATTCCAAACCGCAAACTGGGAATTCTCCGGGGGGTTTTTACCCAAAAAAAAATTTTTCAAATTGGAAAAGGGGAAACCAAATTTTCCCCTTTTTTCCCCCCCTTTTTTCCAAGGCAAAAATTTTTGGATTCCAAAAAACCCCAAAAACAAAAAAAACCCAAAAAAATTTTTTTTCCCCCCCGGGAAAAAAAAAAGGAAAAAATTTTCCAAAAAGGAAAAAACCCCCAATTAAAAAAACCCCAAATAAATTTTTTGGGGAAATTTTTAAAAAAATTTTTTGGGAAAAACCCCTTGGCCAAAAACCCCCGGGGGGTTTTTTAAAAAGGGAAATTTAATTAAAAGGGGAATTTTTTTTTCCCCCCCCCGGGGGGCCCCCCCCAAAAATTAAATTTGGGGTTTTGGCAAAAAATTAAAAAAAAAAAAAATAAAAAAACCCCCGGGGGGGGAAAAAAAAGGAAAAAAGGGGGCCCCCCCCCCCTTTTCCCCTTTTTTTAAAAACCCCGGCCAAATTTTTTTAAAAAAATTTTCCCAAATTCCCCCAAATTTTTGGGGAAAAAAAAAGGGGGAAAACTTTAAAAAAAAAAATTAAATTTTGGGGAAAAAATTTGGGAAAACCCAAATTTTTAGGGAAACCCTTTTTCAAAAATTTGGGGATTTTAAAAATTTTTAAAAACCGGGTTTTTTTTCCCAAAAAAGGGAAATTTCCCAATCCAAATAAATTTTTTTCCCCCTTTTTTTTTAAATTTGGGAAATTTTTTTTAAAAGGAATCCCCAAAAATTTTTTAATTTAAAATTATTTGGGAAAAAATTTTTTAAAAAAAGGGGAAAAATTAAATTTTTAATTTAAAATTTTTTTTTAAAATTTGGGAAATTTTGGAATTATTAAAAAATTTTTAAATTTTTTTTAAAAAAAAATTTTTTAAAAATTAAATTTATTTAAAAAAAATTTTTTAATTTTAAAATTTTAAAAAATTAAAATTTTAAAAAAAAAATTATAAAATTTTGAAATTTTGGGAATTAAAAAATTTTTTAAAAAAAACCAAATTTTTTAAAAAAATTTTTATGGGAATTTCCCTTTTTAAATTTAAAAAATTTTTTAAAATTTTTTAAAAATTTTGGGAATTTTTTTTTAAAAAAAATTTTTTAAAAAAATTTTAATTAAAAAATTTTAAAAAAAAATTTTTTTAAATTTTTTAAATTTTTTTTAAAATTTTTATAAAATTTTTAAAAATTTTTTTGGGGGGGAAATTTTAAAACCCCGGGGAAAATTTTTTTTGGGGAATTTTTGGGGAAAAAAAAAGGGGGGGGTTTTAAAAAAATTTTGGGAATTTTTTTTGGGGAATTTGGGGTTTTGGGGGGTTTTTTTTAATTTTTTTTTTTAAAAAAAAATTTTTTTTTGGGTTTTTGGGTTCTGAGGGGATTTGGGGGGGGAAAAAAGGTTTTTTTTTGGGGGGTTTTTGGAAAGGGGAAAGGGGAAAATTTTAAGGGGTTTGGGGGGGGAAAAAAAGGGGGGGGGGGGGGGGGGGGAATTTTTGGGGTTTTGGGGGTTTTTGGGAAAATTTTAAAATTTGTGGGGTTTTGGGGGGTTTTTGGGGGAATTTTTGGGGGTTTGGGGGAAAATTTTTTTTTTGGGGGGAAGGGGGGGGTTTTGGGGTTTTAGAAGGTTTTGGGGGGGGGGTTTTTTTTGGGGGGGGGTTTTGGGGAAATTTTTTGGGGTTTTGGGAAGGGTTTTGGGGGGGGAAAAAAGGGTTTTGGGGTTAAAGGGGGTTTTTGGGGTTTTTTGGGGGGTTTTGGGGAAAAAGGGGGGGGGTTTTGGGGAAAGGGGAAGGGTGGGGAAAATTTTGGGAAGTTTGGGGGAAAATTTTTTTTGGGGGGGGGGGGGGGGGGGGAATTTTTGGGGTTAAAAGGGTTTTTTTAAAAAAAAGGGGGGGGGGAAATTTTTTTTTGGTTTTGGGGGGGCGGGAAAAAAGGGGGAATTTTGGGGTTTTTGGGGTTTGGGGGGGGAGGGTTTGGGGGAAAAATTTTAAAAAGGGGGTTTTGGGTTTTTTAAAATTTAAGAAGGTTTAAAAGGGTTTTAAAAAATTTTAAAAATTTGGGAAAAAAAAAAAATTTTAAAAAAAACCTAAAAAAAAAGGGGGGGAAAAAACCAAAGGGGAAAAAAAAAAAAAAATTTTTTTAAAAAAAACCCAAAAAAATTTTTAAAAAAAAAAAAATTTTTTTTTAAATTTTAATGGAAAAATTTTTAAAAAGATTTAAAAGGAAAAGGGAAATTAAAAAATTTTTAAAAAAAAAATTCCTTAAATTGGGGGAAAAAAAATGAAAAAAAAGGGGGCCAAAAAAAAAAAGGGGATGTTTCTTGGGTTTTTAAATTTTTAAAAATTTAAAAATTTTTCTCCGGGGGTTTTAAAAAAAAAATTTTAAATTCCCTTTCCCCAAAAAAATTTTTGGGGAAAGGGCCCTTTTTAAAATTGAAAAATTTTGGGCCCCCCCGGGGAACAGGAAATTTTTTTTTTTTGGGAAAAGGGGGCCCCTTTTTTTTGGCCCCCAGGGGCAGGGAAAAACCCGGGGTTTCCCCCGGGGGGGGGAAGGGGGGGGGAAAAAGGGCCGGGGGGGGGGGGGGCCGGGGGAAGGGGGCCGGGGGGGGGCCCCGGGGGGGCCCCCCCGGGGGGCCCCTTTTCCCCCAAAGGGGGGGGCCCGGGCCAACCCCGGGGGCCCCCCCGGGCCCTTTGGGGGCCCGGGGGGGGGGGGGGGCCGGGGGGCCCGGGGGCCGGGCCCGGGCCGGCGGGGCCGGGGCCAGGGGGCCGGGGCCGGGGGGGGGGCCGGGGCCGGGGCCGGGCCGGGGCCGGGGGGCCGGGGCCGGGCCAGGGGGCCGGGGCCGGGCCCGGGCCGGGCGGGGCCGGGGGGGGGGGGGGCCCCGGGGGGGGGGGGCCGGGGGGGGGCGGAAAACCCCGGCCCAAAAAAAAAAAAGGGGGGGGGCCCGGGGGGGGGGGGGGGGGGGCCCGGGGGGGGGGGGGGGGGGGGGGGGGGGAAAGGGAAGGGGGCCGGGGGGGAGGGGGTTTTTGGGGGGGGGGTTGGGAAGGGAAGGGGGGGGTTGGGGGGGGAAAACAAGGGCCTTTTAAAAGGGGGGGGGGGGGAAAAGGGGGGGGGGAGGGGGAAGGGGGGGGGAAGGGGGGGGGGTTTGGGGAACAGGGGGGATTGGGGTTTGGGGGGGGGAAAGGGGGGAAAGGAGGGGTTGGGGGGGGGGGGGGGGGGGGGGGGGGGGGGGGGGGGGGAAAGGGGGGGGGGGGGGGGGGGGCAGGGATTGGGGGGGGGGGGGGGGGGGGGGGATTGGGGGATTGGGTTTTGGGGGGGGGAATTTGGGAAAGGGGGTTGGGGGGGGGGGGGGGGGGGGGGGGGGGGAAAGGGGGGGGGGGAGGGTTGGGTTTGGGGGGGGGGGGAGGGGGGAGGGGGGGCGGGGTGGGGGGGGGAACAAAAGGGGGGGGGGGGAAGGGGGGGGGCCCGGGGAAAGGGGGGGAAGGGGGGGGGTTTTGGGGGGGGGGGGGGGGGAAGGAGAGGGCCGGGGGGGGGGGGGGTTTGGGGGGGGGGGATATCCCACAATTGGAATATCCAGAATTATTTAGGAATCGTCTACATTATGGGAATATCGCATATTATTATTCAATGGAATTTTTCCATTAAAATGGATATCACAATTACACAATTATTGGAATATCCAGAATTATTTATGGGAATATTCACAATTATGGGATTATTCAGAATTATTTATGGGAATATCCAGAATTATGGGACTACCCACAATTATTTATGGGAATGTTCACAATTATGGGAATATTCACAATTATTTATGGGAATATCCAAAATTATTTATAGGAATATCCAGAATTATTTATGGGAATATTCACAATAATTGGAATATCCAGAATTATATATTGGAATAGCCACAATTATTATGGGAATGTCCAGAATTATTTATGGGAATATCCAGAATTATGGGATTTAAAAAAAAAAATCTCAATTATTTATAGGAATATTCACAATTATGGGATTATCCACAATTATTTATGGGATTATCCACAATTATTTATGGGAATATCCAGAATTATTTATGGGAATGTTCACAATTATGGGAATATTCACAATTATGGGATTATCCAAAATTATTTATGGGAATATCCAGAATTATGGGATTAAAAAAAAAAATTCCCAATTATTTATGGGAATCTTCAGAATTATGGGATTATCCACAATTATTTATGGGAATATCCAAAATTATTTATGGGAATATCCAGGCTCTGATGGGATGGGGGGGTCCAAACACCTGGAACAGTCTCAGATTCTTGGGATTTGGGGGATTTTTGGGAGGATTTGGGGGGATTTTGGAGGGAGGTTTTAGGGCGAAATTTTGGGGGCATTTTTGGGATTTTTGGGGGATTTTGGGGATTTTGAGGGGATTTGGGGTGGTTTTGAGGGGGATTTTTTGGGAATTTTGGGGAAAAAATTGTGGGGATTTTAGGGTTTTTTGGGGGCGATTTCGAGGGGATTTTTGGGGGAATTGTGGGGGGATTTGAGGGGATTTTGGGGAGATTTTGGGGGGGATTTTGAAGATTTTGAGGGGATTTTCGGGGGATTTGAATGAATTTGGGGGGACTTGGGGCATTTTGGGGAGATTTAGGAGGGATTTGGGGGGATTTTTGAGAGGGGATTTTCGGGGAGATTTATGGATATTTGGGGGGTTTGGGGGGATTTTGGGAAAATTTTAGGGGATTTTGTGGGGATTTTGGGGGGGGATTTATGGGATATTTGGGGGGATTTGGGGAGAATTTTGGGGTGATTTTTGTGGGGATTTAGGGGGGATTTATGGGGGGATTTATGGGATATTTAGAGTGATTTTGGGGGGATTTGGGGGGATTTTTGTGGGAATTTTGGGGGGATTTTGGGGATTTATGGGATATTTGGGGGATTTGGGGAGAATTTTGGGGTGATTTTTGTGGGTATTTGGGGATAGTTTTGGGGTGATTTTTGTGGGGATTTTGGGGGGATTTATGGGGGGATTTATGGGATATTTAGAGTGATTTTGGGGGGATTTGTGGGGATTTTGGGGGGATTTTGATGGGGATTTATGGGATATTTGGGAGTATTCGGGGGAAAATTTTCGGGGGATTTTAGGGGGGAATTTTGGGGAGATTTAGGGGAGATTTGGGAGTTAAAAATGGCAATTTTTCCCCTACAAAAAGAAACGTTGGATTCCCAGGGGGTGATTTTGGGGATGAAATCATTGGTGGGATGGGATCGGGAGCAGAAATCCAGCGGGAATTTTGTCACCGAGGTGACACCGGCAGGGAGAGGAGTTTGGGGAAAAAAATGCAAAAAAACCCGAGATTTGGTGTGGTTTTTTTTACAAATACCGAGATCGTAGAAATTCTGTCTAGAATGAAATAAATTCTAGATAAAATGATACAAAATTCTGTCTGAAATGAAATAAATTCTAGATAAACTAAAATAAACTATAGATAAAATGATAGAAATCACAGATAAAATTATAAAAATTGTAGATAAAATGATATATGAAATTATATATAAAATGTACCTAAAATGATAGAAATTACCTCTAAAATGATATAAATTATATACAAAATGATAGAAATCATCTCTGAAATGGTAAAAATTTCACCTAAAACGATAAGAAGCGCACCTGAAATTATAGAAATGATATAAAAATGATAGAAATTACAACCGAGATTGCAGGGAGCGATCTATAAAATGATAGAAAATGATGTGTAAAACGATGGAAAACACATATCCGTGGGATGTTTCCTTGCTCCAGTGCATTGCGATGCGCGCCGGGGGAAATCCGAATGAATTTTTTCCCTCCTCCGGGGGTGAATTTATAGGGAAGATTTAATGGATTCGGGCGATTCCATTTCCCCAACGCGATTTACGGCCGGGAGAATGAATTGCTATTTTTAGGACGGTGCCACCCCCTGGCTGTCCCCTCCCCGCCCCCGGGGGACAGAAATCCCGGTTGTTTTTTTTTTTCCCCAAAGCACGGAGCGGCTCCGCTTTCAATCCTTTTATTGACGCTGCACACACAGGAACGCGCACGGAGAGAGCCCGCGGGGCCGGGCCGAGCGGGGCCGGGCCGAGCGGGGCCGGGCCGGGGCGAGCGGGGCCGGGGCGAGCGGGGCCGGGGCCGGGCCGAGCGGGGCCGGGGCGAGCGGGGCCGGGCCGGGCCGAGCGGGGCCGGGGGAGCGGGGCCGGGCCGGGCCGAGCGGGGCCGGGCCGGGCCGAGCGGGGCCGGGGCCGGGCCGAGCGGGGCCGGGCCGGGCCGAGCGGGCCGGGCCGGGCCGAGCGGGGCCGGGGCCGGGCGAGCGGGGCCGGGCCGGGGCGAGCGGGGCCGGGGCGAGCGGGGCCGGGGCCGGGCCGAGCGGGGCCGGGGCGAGCGGGGCCGGGGCCGGGGCGAGCGGGGCCGGGCCGGGGCGAGCGGGGCCGGGGCGAGCGGGGCCGGGGCCGGGGCGAGCGGGGGCCGGGGCCGGGCCGAGCGGGGCCGGGCCGGGGCGAGCGGGCTGAGCTCCTCCGTGGCCACCGTGGCCAGCAGGGCTGGCGGCTGCGGGCGCGTCTGCGGCACACACACACTTGGCTACAAGGCTATTCTACCCAAAAAACACATCGAGGGGAACCGCCGGGAGCACCGGGGTGCGGGAGAGGGGTGGGGGAACGGGGATTGGGAGTGGGGATTGGGGTTTGGGGAACGGGATTGGGAGTGGGGATTGGGAATTGGGAACGGGGATTGGGAGTGGGGATTGGGGTTTGGGGTTTGGGGAATGGGGATTGGGAGTGGAATGGGGATTGGGAGTGGGAATGGGGATGGGGATCGAGGAGCAGGGATTGGGGATTGGGGTTTGGGTTTTGGGGTTTGGGGAACGGGGATGGAGGAGCGGGGACTGGGAATTGGGGAACGGGATGGGGGATCGGGGAGCAGGATTGGGGATTGGGTTTTGGGGTTTGGGGAACGGGGATGGAGGAGCGGGGATTGGGAATTGGGGAACGGGGAGCGGGGATTGGGGAGCAGAGAGAGAGGAGCGGGGATGGGAGAGCAGGGAATGGGGGAAAGGGGATGGAGGATGAGGGAGCAGGGATTGGGGTTTGGGGAGCGGGGATGAGGGATCGGGCATTGGAACGGGGATGGGGGATCGAGGATTTGGAATTAGAGAGCGGGAATTTGGGATCAGGGAGCGAGGATCGGGGAGAGAGGAGAGGGGAGCGGGGAATTGGGGAGCGGGTTTGGGGAGCCCCTGGAGCCTCGGGGGGCGCGGAGCTGTCCCGGCGTGCCCGGTGCTGAACGGGGAGAGCGGCGGGAGCCGGCGGGGAGCGGGAGTGGCGGGGAGCGGAACACCAGGAACGGGAGTGGCGGCGACCGGGGAGCTCCGGGAGCCAGCGGGGACGGGAGTGACAGGGACCGGGGAGCAGCTCCCGGGAGTGGCGGGGAGCACCAATATCCATCCGGGGATGGAGAGAACCGCCCGCGAGCGGCGGGGACCGGGAATGTCGGCACCCACCGGGGAGCGCGGAGCATCTCCCGGGAGCGGCGGGGACCGAGGAACCCCGGGATTCATCAGGGAGCGGAGAAAACAGCCCGGGAGCGGCGGGGACCGGGAATGTCGGCACCCGCCGGGGAAAATCGGGATGCGCGATGAACGGGGACAGCTCCGGGCTCGATGGGGACAGCTCCGGGATGAGCGGGGACAGCTCCAGGCTCGATGGGGACAGCTCCGGGATGAGCGGGGACAGCTCCGGGCTCGGCAGGAGAGAACCGGAGAGGCAGAGGGGACTCACCGAGCACCGAGGGTGGCGGCGAACCGCCGGGGACTGAACCCATTCCAGCAAAGAGAATTTTGGGCTATCGGGCTTTTTGCTTTTAGTGGTTTTTTTTTTTTTTTCGTTTTTTATCTCAGAGGGGAAAGCGAGCCCGGGGGTGGCGGGCGGCGGAGGGAGGCGGGGGAGCGGGAATCGTTGTTGTCACCGGTGCCCGAAATGGAAACGAAATGGTGGGAGGCTCATCCCGGCGGCACCGAGCGTGAGGGGCGAGCAGGAGGAGGAGGAGGAGGAGGAGGAGGAGGCGGGGATGGCTCCGGTTGTTTTTCCCGGGCGGAGCGGGGGGCTCGGGGGCTCAGCGGGGCCGCTGCCGGTAGTTGCCGTTGATCTCCGGGGAGATGGTGACGGCCTCGGCGCCCAGCGGGAGCTTGTCGCTGTACTCGGAGCGCACCTCGAACTCCTCGGCGCCGCCCTTGGACTGCGACTCCGCCATGGAGCTGGCGGCCACGCTCTCCTCCCGCTCCAGCTCCGCCGCGCCTTCCCCCTCCCTCCCGCGCCGCCACCGCGCTCCTTCTTCATCCCCCGCCTCCTCCTCCTCCTCCTCCTCCTCCCTCGGCCTCACCGGCCTCGCCGGGCCCGAAGTTCTTCTCGGACTCGAGGTAGGAGGCGCGGGGGTCGAAGTCGGCGGCCATGCGCTTCTCCATCTGGTCGGGGTTCTGCGCCTTCATGATGAGCTTGTAGGGCTTGGCCTGCAGCTTGGCGAGCAGGTGGCACCACGTGGCGCCCAGCAGCGGCAGCGTGGCCAGCAGCAGCAGGAAGATGCTGACCACCACGATGATGATGAGCGACGGGATCTCCTTCTTGGTGGTGAACACCACCTGCACCTGGCACTCCTGGCCCGGCGAGCTCAGGCACACCGAGTAGTTGGTGCCGGGGCTCAGCCCCTGGAACCAGTACGAGTTCACGCCGGCCTCGATCTGCGACCACTGCAGCAGGGCGTGGCCCTGGCGGCCCTGCTGGCACAGGTAGAGCACGCCCAGGTGGCCCCCGCCGGGCTGGGTGGGCGTGAGCTGCACGCGGGCGTCGCGCTCGGCCACGTCCAGGGCGATGACGCCCAGCTCGAAGCTGTGCTGCTTCAGCTCGCCGCTCTGGTTGAACGCGTGGTTCGACACGTACTTGGAGCCGCCCGGCGAGGAGCCGCACGTCTTCCCCAGGGCCGGCGGCTCCGGGGGAACGCGCCCGCCGCGCTCAGGCTCCGGCCCCGCCGCCGCCGAGGAGGGCCGGCTCTGCCGGGTGGGGCCCAGCGCTTTGCCCCTCTCCTCCGGGGTCAGCACGCTGTTCTTGGCCCCTTGGCTCCCGGCTTCTTGTCGCCCGCCTGCCCCTTTCCGCCCAGCGGGTCCCCGCCGGGCACCAGCGGGTGTTTCTGCGCGCCCGCCACCGCCACGTTGACGGAGGACTGGTTGCTGCCCACCTCGTTGGTGGCCACGCAGGTGTAGGTGCCCTCCTCGCGCTTGCTGAGGCGCGGGATCACCAGGGTGCCGTTCTTGAAGGCGGCGAAGCGCTCGGGCTCCTTGGCCGCGCTCTCCGCGCCGCTGCCGCCCGGCAGCTCCAGGCTCTGCGCGGCCGTGCGGATCTTCCAGCGCACCTCGGGCGGCGGCGAGCCGCTGGCGGCGCAGTGCAGGCTCAGCGAGAGCCCGTCCGGCAGCTCGGCCGCGTCCAGGCTGCTGGGCGAGTAGCTGAGCTGCACGGTGGGCGCGGCGCAGCGCAGCTCCGGCAGGCGGGCCAGCGGCACGCCCCGCAGGCTCTCGGGCAGCGCGCAGGCGATGGAGTCCTTCTCGGGGATGGAGATGTGCGTGCTCTCCATCCAGCGCTTCAGCCACTGCAGCGCGCAGGAGCACTCGAAGGGGTTGTTGTAGATCTGCAGGTGCGACAGCGAGCCCAGCGAGTCGAAGATGCCCTCGGCCAGCGTGGCGAAGCGGTTGTTGTTGATGCGCAGCGAGCGCAGGTCCTTGAGCGTGCGGAAGGCGCCCGGCGGCACCGCGGCCATGCGGTTGTTGTTCATCTTGAGCAGCTGCAGCGCGCTGAGGTTGCGCAGGTCCTGCCAGGGGAACTCCACGATCTGGTTGTGGCTGATGTCCAGGTTCTTCAGCTGCACCAGCACGGCCAGCGCGCCGGGCTCGATGGCGGCGATCTCGTTGTGCGCCAGCCACAGCGAGCTCACCTGGGTCACCTCGGCGAAGGCGCCGCGCGGCAGCGAGCTGATCTTGTTGGCCGACAGGCTCAGGGTGGTCACGTTGGAGGGCAGCCCCGCGGGCACGGCCTGCAGCTCCTTGTAGGCGCAGTCGGCGAACTGGTGCGCGTACTTGTCCACGCAAGCGCACGGCTCCGGGCACGCCCGGCCCGAGCCCAGCAGGGCGGCCAGCAGCAGCGCCAGCAGCGGGGCCATGTCCCCTGGCAGGGGACAGCGCGGGGCTCAGCGCCAGCGCGCCCCGATCCCGGCCCCGCCCGCCGGCGGGAGGCGGAGGCGGCGCGGCCGCGCCCCATTGTCTGTGCCCGGCTCCCCCCGGCCGCTGCCCGCTGCCTCCCGCTCATCCCTCCTCGCCCTCTCCCCCGCTTCGCTCCCCTTCTCGGGGGCTCTTCCCACCCTTCTCACTCGCTTTTTCTCCGCTCTGTCAGGTTTCTCTTTCCTTCTCCCTGGCTGGCTCTTCCCACCTCAGTCTGCTTTCCCGGCTCTATCAGGTTTTCCTTTCCTCCCCTTCTCGGGGGCTCTTCCCACCCTTCTCACTCTCTTTTCCCCTGCTCGATCAGGCTTTCCTTTCCCCCTCTCTGGCTGGCTCTTCCCACCCTTCTCACTGTTTTTCCCAGCTCTCTCAGGTTTTCCTTCTCCCCTTCCCAGCCCGCTCGCCTCACCCTTCTCCCTCTCTTTCCCCCGGCTCTATCAGGTTTTCCTTTCCTCCCCTTCTCAGCCAGCTCTTCCCACCCTTCTCTTTTTCCCGGCTCTATGAGGCTTTTCCTTCTCCCCTTCCCAGCCGGTTCTTCCCACCCCTCTCACTCTCTTTCCCCCGGCTCTATCAGGTTTTCCTTTCCTCCTCTCTGGCTGGCTCTTCCCACCCTTCTCACTCTCTTTTTCCCGGCTCTATCAGGTTTTACCTTCCCCACTTCCCCCCCAAAACAATCAATTAATTAACCTCCATTTTTCTTCGTCCTCCCCTTTCATTCCTCCTTTCCCAATTATTTCTTTCTCCTTCCTTTCCTCTCCTTTCCCTCCCTCGCTCTCTCCGCCGTCTCTCCCTATTTCATCCCCGCCCTCCTCCCCGCTCTCCTGTCCCCCTGTCCCCCTGTCCCCCTCCACTCACCCTCTCCTAGGTGCCTCTCCGCCACCCGCAGCCCTTCCCGGCGCTCCTCATCCTCCTCCTGCCAGCCGCCCGAGGGGCGGGGGGACCGGGGGGACCCCGCCCGCTGCCCCCGCGCCTGCCGGGGCTGAGCTGCGAGCGGCTCCGGGCTGCCGAGGCACAGCGAGAGGCAGCGATTTGCATTTCTGCCAGCCTCCCCCTCCGCCCGCTCGCCACCCCCTTCTCCCAGCCCACCACCCACCCACCCACCCGGCCGGCGCCGCCCGCGGCCGCTCCCGCACCGAAAATGCAGAAATAACCCCCAAAAGGCTCAGCCCGCGGGCGATCCCCGCCGCTTTCCCGTGCCCGGTGTTGCCGGTGCCGTCGGGGCGCGGCTCCCCCGTCCCGCCCGCGCATCGCGGGAGGTTGGAGGGAAAAGAAAGCGGCTCGGACCTTCCCGATCCGTGCGGGAATGGCAGCGGCGATGCCGGCCCGCGCGGGCGCTCCGTGGGCGGGAGGGAGGACGGAGGCGGCGGCGGGGTGGGCGCTGCTCCCGCACCCCGCTCCCGGAGCGCTCCTCCCCTGGGAAACCGGGATAAAGGGCGAGGAAGCGGCTGGGAGCGGGCGGTGCTGGCCCCGAGCCCGGGGCAGGAGCCATCGATCTGCGCTGCGGGATCGATTCCCGGCTGGATCCAGCCCGCGCTGTCCCATC